>CAWUPM010000904.1:43298-97539 GCA_963924295.1 Dioctria rufipes
TACGCCGAAGATTGCCTTTTCTATATTAAATTTTTCAAAAAATAATTTTTTACTGTCGCAAATTTTAAATACGCCGAGGATTGCCTTTTCTATAGTGAATTTGTCAAAAAATAATTTTTTACTGTCGCAAATTTTAAATACGCCGAGGATTGCCTTTTCTATAGTAAATTTTTCAAAAAATAATTTTTTCTGTCACAAATTTTAAATACGCCGAGGATTGCATTTTCTATACTAAATTTTTCAAAAAATAATTTTTTACTGTCGCAAATTTTAAATACGCCGAGGATTGCCTTTTCCATAGTAAATTTTTCAAAAAATAATTTTTTGCTGTCGCAAATTTTAAATACGCCGAAGATTGCCTTTTCTATAGTAAATTTTTCAAAAAATAATTTTTTACTCTCGCAAATTTTAAATACGCCAAGGATTGCCTTTTCTATAGTGAATTTGTCAAAAAATAATTTTTTACTGTCGCAAATTTTAAATACGCCGAGAATGGCCTTTTCTATAGTAAATGTTTCAAAAAATAATTTTTTACTGTCGCAAATTTTAAATACGCCGAGGATTGCCTTTTCTATAGTAAATTTTTCAAAAAATAATTTTTTACTGTCGCAAATTTTAAATACGCCGAGAATGGCCTTTTCTATAGTAAATGTTTCAAAAAATAATTTTTTACTGTCGCAAATTTTAAATACGATGAGGATTGCCTTTTCTATAGTAAATTTTTCAAAAAATAATTTTTTACTGTCGCAAATTTTAAATACGTTACGCCGAGGATTGCCTTTTCCATAGTAAATTTTTCAAAAAATAATTTTTTGCTGTCGCAAATTTTAAATACGCCGAAGATTGCCTTTTCTATAGTAAATTTTTCAAAAATAATTTTTTACTGTCACAAATTTTAAATTCGCCGAGGATTGCCTTTTCTATAGTAAATTTTTCAAAAGATAATTTTTTTTTGTCGCAAATTTTAAATACGCCGAGAATTGCATTTTCTATAGTAAATTTTTCAAAAAATAATTTTTTACTGTCGGAAATTTCAAATACGCCGAGGATTGCCTTTTCTATAGTAAATTTTTCAAAAAATAATTTTTTACTGTCGCAAATTTTAAATACGCCGAGGATTGCCTTTTCTATAGTAAATGTTTCAAAAAATAATTTTTTACTGTCGCAAATTTTAAATACGCCGAGGATTGCCTTTTCTATAGTAAATTTTTCAAAAAATAATTTTTTACTGTCGCAAATTTTAAATACGCCGAGGATGGCCTTTTCTATAGTAAATGTTTCAAAAAATAATTTTTTACTGTCGCAAATTTTAAATACGCCGAGGATTGCCTTTTCTATAGTAAATTTTGCAAAAAATAATTTTTTACTGTCGCAAATTTTAAATACGCCGAGGATTGCCTTTTCCATAGTAAATTTTTCAACAAATAATTTTTTGCTGTCGCAAATTTTAAATACGCCGAAGATTGCCTTTTCTATAGTAAATTTTTCAAAAAATAATTTTTTACTGTCGCAAATTTTAAATTCGCCGAGGATTGCCTTTTCTATAGTAAATTTTTCAAAAAATAATTTTTTATTGTCGCAAATTTTAAATACGCCGAGGATTGCATTTTCTATAGTAAATGTTTCAAAAAATAATTTTTTACTGTCGGAAATTTTAAATACGCCCAGGATTGCCCTTTCTATAGTAAATTTTTCAAAAAAGAAGTTTTTGCTGTCGCAAATTTTAAATACGCCGAGGATTGCCTTTTCTATAGTAAATATTTTAAAAATAATTTTTTACTGTCGCAAATTTTAAATACGCCCAGGATTGCCTTTTCTATAGTAAATTTTCAAAAAATAATTTTTTATTGTCGCAAATTTTAAATACGCCGAGGATTGCATTTTCTATAGTAAATTTTTCAAAAAATAATTTTTAACTGTCGCAAATTTTAAATACGCCGAGGATTGCCTATTCTATAGTAAATTTTTCAAAAAATAATTTTTTACTGTCGGAAATTTTAAATACGCCGAGGATTGCCTTTTTTATAGTAATTTTTCAAAAAATCAGTTTTTACTGTCCCAAATTTTAAATACGCCGAGGATTGCCTTTTCTATAGTAAATTTTTCAAAAAATAACATTTTACTGTCGCAAATTTTAAAAACATCGAGGATTGCCTTTTCTATAGTAAATTTTTCAAAAAATAATTTTTTACTGTAGCAAATTTTAAATACGCCGAGGATTGCCTTTTCTATAGTAAATTTTTCAAAAAATAAATTTTTACTGTCGCAAATTTTAAATACGCCCAGGATTGCCTTTTCTATAGTAAATTTTCAAAAAATAATTTTTTATTGTCGCAAATTTTAAATACGCCCAGGATTGCCTTTTCTATAGTAAATTTTTCAAAAAATTATTTTTTACTGTCGCAAATTTTAAATACGCCGAGGATTGCCTTTTCCATAGTAAATTTTTCAAAAAATTATTTTTTACTGTCGCAAATTTTAAATACGCCGAGGATTGCCCTTTCTGTAGTAAATTTTTCAAAAAATAATTTTTTACTGTTGCAAATTTTAAATGCACCGAGGATTGCCTTTTCTATAGTAAATTTTTCAAAAAATAATTTTTTATTGTAGCAAATTTTAAATACGCCGAGGATTGCCTTTTCTATAATAAATTTTTCAAAAAATAATTTTTTACTCTCGCAAATTTTAAATACGCCGAGGATTGCCTTTTCTATAGTAAATTTTTCAAAAAATAATTTTTTACTGTCGCAAATTTTAAATACGCCGAGGATTGCCTTTTCCATAGTAAATTTTTCAAAATATAATTTTTTACTGTCGCAAATTTTAAATACGCCGAGGATTGCCTTTTCTATAGTAAATTTTTCAAAAAATAATTTTTTACTGTAGCAAATTTTAAATACGCCGAGGGATTGCCTTTTCTATAGTAAATTTTCAAAAAATAATTTTTTATTGTCGCAAATTTTAAATACGCCGAGGATTGCATTTTCTATAGTAAATTTTTCAAAAAATTATTTTTTACTGTCGCAAATTTTAAATACGCCGAGGATTGCCTTTTCCATAGTAAATTTTTCAAAAAATTATTTTTTACTGTCGCAAATTTTAAATACGCCGAGGATTGCCCTTTCTGTAGTAAATTTTTCAAAAAATAATTTTTTACTGTCGCAAATTTTAAATGCGCCGAGGATTGCCTTTTCTATAGTAAATTTTTCAAAAAATAATTTTTTATTGTAGCAAATTTTAAATACGCCGAGGATTGCCTTTTCTATAGTAAATTTTTCAAAAAATAATTTTTTATTGTCGCAAATTTTAAATACGCCGAGGATTGCATTTTCTATAGTAAATTTTTCAAAAATAATTTTTTACTGTCGCAAATTTTAAATACGCACAGGATTGCCCTTTCTATAGTAAATTTTTCAAAAAATAAGTTTATGCTGTCGCAAATTTTAAATACGCCGAGGATTGCCTTTTCTATAGTAAATTTTTCAAAAAATAATTTTTTACTGTCGCAAATTTTAAATACGCCCAAGATTGCCTTTTCTATAGTAAATTTTCAAAAAATAATTTTTTATTGTCGCAAATTTTAAATACGCCGAGGATTGCCTTTTCCATAGTAAATTTTTCAAAAAATAATTTTTTACTGTCGCAAATTTAAATACGCCGAGGATTGCCTTTTCTATAGAAAATTTTTCAAATAATTTTTTAATGTCGCAAATTTTAAATACACCGAGGATTGCCTTTTCTATAGTAAATTTTTCAAAAAATAATTTTTTACTGTCGCAAATTTTAAATACGCCCAGGATTGCCTTTTCTATAGTAAATTTTCAAAAAATAATTTCTTATTGTCGCAAATTTTAAATACGCCGAGGATTGCATTTTCTATAGTAAATTTTTCAAAAAATAATTTTTTACTGTCGCAAATTTTAAATACGCCGAGGATTGCCTATTCTATAGTAAATTTTTCAAAAAATAATTTTTTACTGTCGGAAATTTTAAATACGCCGAGGATTGCCTTTTTTATAGTAAATTTTTCAAAAAATCAGTTTTTACTGTCCCAAATTTTAAATACGCCGAGGATTGCCTTTTCTATAGTAAATTTTTCAAAAAATAACATTTTACTGTCGCAAATTTTAAAAACGTCGAGGATTGCCTTTTCTATTGTAAATTTTTCAAAAAATAATTTTTTACTGTAGCAAATTTTAAATACGCCGAGGATTGCCTTTTCTATAGTAAATTTTTCAAAAAATAAATTTTTATTGTCGCAAATTTTAAATACGCCGAGGATTGCATTTTCTATAGTAAATTTTTCAACAAATAATTTTTTACTGTCGCAAATTTTAAATACGCCCAGGATTGCCTTTTCTATAGTAAATTTTTCAAAAAATTATTTTTTACTGTCGCAAATTTTAAATACGCCGAGGATTGCCTTTTCCATAGTAAATTTTTCAAAAAATTATTTTTTACTGTCGCAAATTTTAAATACGCCGAGGATTGCCCTTTCTGTAGTAAATTTTTCAAAAAATAATTTTTTACTGTCGCAAATTTTAAATGCACCGAGGATTGCCTTTTCTATAGTAAATTTTTCAAAAATAATTTTTTATTGTAGCAAATTTTAAATACGCCGAGGATTGCCTTTTCTATAGTAAATTTTTCAAAAAATAATTTTTTACTCTCGCAAATTTTAAATACGCCGAGGATTGCCTTTTCTATAGTAAATTTTTCAAAAAATTATTTTTTACTGTCGCAAATTTTAAATACGCCGAGGATTGCCTTTTCCATAGTAAATTTTTCAAAATATAATTTTTTACTGTCGCAAATTTTAAAAACGCCGAGGATTGCCTTTTCTATAGTAAATTTTTCAAAAAATAATTTTTTACTGTAGCAAATTTTAAATACGCCGAGGATTGCCTTTTCTATAGTAAATTTTTCAAAAAATAATTTTTTATTGTCGCAAATTTTAAATACGCCGAGGATTGCATTTTCTATAGTAAATTTTTCACAAAATTATTTTTTACTGTCGCAAATTTTAAATACGCCGAGGATTGCCTTTTCCATAGTAAATTTTTCAAAAAATTATTTTTTACTGTCGCAAATTTTAAATACGCCGAGGATTGCCCTTTCTGTAGTAAATTTTTCAAAAAATAATTTTTTACTGTCGCAAATTTTAAATGCGCCGAGGATTGCCTTTTCTATAGTAAATTTTTCAAAAAATAATTTTTTATTGTAGCAAATTTTAAATACGCCGAGGATTGCCTTTTCTATAGTAAATTTTTCAAAAAATAATTTTTTATTGTCGCAAATTTTAAATACGCCGAGGATTGCATTTTCTATAGTAAATTTTTCAAAAAATAATTTTTTACTGTCGCAAATTTTAAATACGCACAGGATTGCCCTTTCTATAGTAAATTTTTCAAAAAATAAGTTTATGCTGTCGCAAATTTTAAATACGCCGAGGATTGCCTTTTCTATAGTAAATTTTTCAAAAAATAATTTTTTACTGTCGCAAATTTTAAATACGCCCAAGATTGCCTTTTCTATAGTAAATTTTCAAAAAATAATTTTTTATTGTCGCAAATTTTAAATACGCCGAGGATTGCCTTTTCCATAGTAAATTTTTCAAAAAATAATTTTTTACTGTCGCAAATTTTAAATACGCCGAGGATTGCCTTTTCTATAGTAAATTTTTCAAATAATTTTTTAATGTCGCAAATTTTAAATACACCGAGGATTGCCTTTTCTATAGTAAATTTTTCAAAAAATAATTTTTTACTGTCGCAAGTTTTAAATACGCCGAGGATTGCCTTTTCCATAGTAAATTTTTCAGAAAATAATTTTTTTGCTGTCGCGAATTTTAAATACGCCGAAGATTGCCTTTTCTATATTAAATTTTTCAAAAAATAATTTTTTACTGTCGCAAATTTTAAATACGCCGAGGATTGCCTTTTCTATAGTGAATTTGTCAAAAAATAATTTTTTACTGTCGCAAATTTTAAATACGCCGATTATTGCCTTTTCTATAGTAAATTTTTCAAAAAATAATTTTATCTGTCACAAATTTTAAATACGCCGAGGATTGCATTTTCTATACTAAATTTTTCAAAAAATAATTTTTTACTGTCGCAAATTTTAAATACGCCGAGGATTGCCTTTTCCATAGTAAATTTTTCAAAAAATAATTTTTTGCTGTCGCAAATTTTAAATACGCCGAAGATTGCCTTTTCTATAGTAAATTTTCAAAAAATAATTTTTTACTCTCGCAAATTTTAAATACGCAAGGATTGCCTTTTCTATAGTGAATTTGTCAAAAAATAATTTTTTACTGTCGCAAATTTTAAATACGCCGAGGATGGCCTTTTCTATAGTAAATGTTTCAAAAAATAATTTTTTACTGTCGCAAATTTTAAATACGCCGAGGATTGCCTTTTCTATAGTAAATTTTTCAAAAAATAATTTTTTACTGTCGCAAATTTTAAATACGCCGAGAATGGCCTTTTCTATAGTAAATGTTTCAAAAAATAATTTTTTACTGTCGCAAATTTTAAATACGATGAGGATTGCCTTTTCTATAGTAAATTTTTCAAAAAATAATTTTTTACTGTCGCAAATTTTAAATACGCCGAGGATTGCCTTTTCCAATTTTAAATACGCCGAAGATTGCCTTTTCTATAGTAAATTTTTCAAAAAATAATTTTTTACTGTCGCAAATTTTAAATTCGCCGAGGATTGCCTTTTCTATAGTAAATTTTTCAAAAGATAATTTTTTTTTGTCGCAAATTTTAAATACGCCGAGAATTGCATTTTCTATAGTAAATTTTTCAAAAAATAATTTTTTACTGTCGGAAATTTCAAATACGCCGAGGATTGCCTTTTCTATAGTAAATTTTTCAAAAAATAATTTTTTACTGTCGCAAATTTTAAATACGCCGAGGATTGCCTTTTCTATAGTAAATGTTTCAAAAAATAATTTTTTACTGTCGCAAATTTTAAATACGCCGAGGATTGCCTTTTCTATAGTAAATTTTTCAAAAAATAATTTTTTACTGTCGCAAATTTTAAATACGCCGAGGATGGCCTTTTCTATAGTAAATGTTTCAAAAAATAATTTTTTACTGTCGCAAATTTTAAATACGCCGAGGATTGCCTTTTCTATAGTAAATTTTGCAAAAAATAATTTTTTACTGTCGCAAATTTTAAATACGCCGAGGATTGCCTTTTCCATAGTAAATTTTTCAACAAATAATTTTTTGCTGTCGCAAATTTTAAATACGCCGAAGATTGCCTTTTCTATAGTAAATTTTTCAAAAAATAATTTTTTACTGTCGCAAATTTTAAATTCGCCGAGGATTGCCTTTTCTATAGTAAATTTTTCAAAAGATAATTTTTTTTTGTCGCAAATTTTAAATACGCCGAGGATTGCATTTTCTATAGTAAATTTTTTCAAAAAATAATTTTTTACTGTCGGAAATTTCAAATACGCCGAGGATTGCCTTTTCTATAGTAAATTTTTCACAAAATAATTTTTTACTGTCGCAAATTTTAAATACGCCGAGGATTGCCTTTTCCATAGTAAATTTTTAAAAAAATAATTTTTTTACTGTCGCAAATTTTAAATACGCCGAGGATTGCCTTTTCTATAGTAAATTTTTCAAAAAATAATTTTTTTACTGTCGCAAGTTTTAAATACGCCGAGGATTGCATTTTCCATAGTAAATTTTTCAAAAAATAATTTTTTTACTGTCGCAAATTTTAAATACGCCGAAGATTGCCTTTTCTATAGTAAATTTTTCAAAAAATAATTTTATACTGTCGCAAAATTTTAAATACGCCGAGGATTGCCTTTTCTATAGTAAATTTTTCAAAAAATAATTTTTTATTGTCGCAAATTTTAAATACGCCGAGGATTGCATTTTCTATAGTAAATTTTTCAAAAAATAATTTTTTACTGTCGCAAATTTTAAATACGCCAAGGATTGCCTTTTCTATAGTAAATTTTTCAAAAAATAATTTTTTTACTGTCGCAAATTTTTAAATACGCCGAGGCTTGCCTTTTCTATAGTAAGTTTTTCAAAAAATAATTTTTTACTGTCGCAAATTTTAAATACGCCGAAGATTGCCTTTTCTATAGTAAATTTTTTCAAAAAATAATTTTTTTATTGCCGCAAATTTTAAATACGCCGAGGATTGCATTTTCTATAGTAAATTTTTCAAAAAATAATTTTTTTACTGTCGCAAATTTTAAATTACGCCGAGGATTGCCTTTTCTATAGTAAATTTTTCAAAAAATAATTTTTTACTCTCGCAAATTTTAAATACGCCGAGGATTGCCTTTTCTATAGTGAATTTGTCAAAAAATAATTTTTTACTGTCGCAAATTTTAAATACGCCGAGAATTGCCTTTTCTATAGTAAATTTTTCAAAAAATAATTTTTTCTGTCACAAATTTTAAATACGCCGAGGATTGCATTTTCTATACTAAATTTTTTCAAAAAATAATTTTTTACTGTCGCAAATTTTAAATACGCCGAGGATTGCCTTTTCCATAGTAAATTTTTCAAAAAATAATTTTTTGCTGTCGCAAATTTTAAATACGCCGAAGATTGCCTTTTCTATAGTAAATTTTTCAAAAAATAATTTTTTTGTTGTCGCAAATTTTAAATACGCCGAGGATTGCATTTTCTATAGTAAATTTTTTCAAAAAATAATTTTTTACTGTCGCAAATTTTAAATACGCCGAGGATTGCCTTTTCCATAGTAAATTTTTAAAAAAATAATTTTTTACTGTCACAAATTTTAAATACGCCGAGGATTGCCTTTTCTATAGTAAAATTTTTCAAAAAAATAATTTTTTTACTGTCGCAAATTTTAATACGCCGAGGATTGCCTTTTCCATAGTAAATTTTTCAAAAAAATAATTTTTTACTGTCGCAAATTTTAAATACGCCGAGGATTGCCTTTTCTATAGTAAGTTTTTCAAAAAATAATTTTTTTACTGTCGCAAATTTTAAATACGCCGAAGATTGCCTTTTCTATAGTAAATTTTTCAAAAAATAATTTTTTATTGTCGCAAATTTTAAATACGCCGAGGATTGCATTTCCTATAGTAAATTTTTCAAAAAAATAATATTTTACTGTCGCAAATTTTAAATACGCCGAGGATTGTCTTTTCTATAGTAAATTTTTCAAAAAATAATTTTTTACTGTCGCAAATTTTAAATACGCCGAGGCTTGCCTTTTCTATAGTAAGTTTTTCAAAAAATAATTTTTTACTGTCGCAAATTTTAAATACGCCGAGGATTGCCTTTTCTATAGTAAATTTTTCAAAAAATAATTTTTTTATTGCCGCAAATTTTAAATACGCCGAGGATTGCATTTTCTATAGTAAATTTTTCAAAAAATAATTTTTTACTGTCGCAAATTTTAAATACGCCGAGGATTGCCTTTTCTATAGTAAATTTTTCAAAAATAATTTTTTACTCTCGCAAATTTTAAATACGCCGAGGATTGCCTTTTCTATAGTGAATTTGTCAAAAAATAATTTTTTTACTGTCGCAAATTTTAAATACGCCGAGGATTGCATTTTCTATAGTAAATTTTTTCAACAAATAATTTTTTACTGTCGCAAATTTTAAATACGCCCAGGATTGCTTTTCCATAGTAAATTTTTAAAAAAATAATTTTTTACTGTCGCAAATTTTAAATACGCCGAGGATTGCCTTTTCTATAGTAAATTTTTCAAAAAATAATTTTTTACTGTCGCAAGTTTTAAATACGCCGAGGATTGCATTTTCCATAGTAAATTTTTCAAAAAATAATTTTTTTACTGTCGCAAATTTTAAATACGCCGAAGATTGCCTTTTATATAGTAAATTTTTTCAAAAAATAATTTTATACTGTCGCAAAATTTTAAATACGCCGAGGATTGCCTTTTCTATAGTAAATTTTTCAAAAAATAATTTTTTTATTGTCGCAAATTTTTAAATACGCCGAGGATTGCATTTTCTATAGTAAATTTTTCAAAAAATAATTTTTTACTGTCGCAAATTTTAAATACGCCAAGGATTGCCTTTTCTATAGTAAATTTTTCAAAAATAATTTTTTACTGTCGCAAATTTTAAATACGCCGAGGCTTGCCTTTTCTATAGTAAGTTTTTTCAAAAAAATAATTTTTTACTGTCGCAAATTTTAAATACGCCGAAGATTGCCTTTTCTATAGTAAATTTTTCAAAAAATAATTTTTTTATTGCCGCAAATTTTAAATACGCCGAGGATTGCATTTTCTATAGTAAATTTTTCAAAAAATAATTTTTTACTGTCGCAAATTTTAAATACGCCGAGGATTGCCTTTTTCTATAGTAAAATTTTTCAAAAAATAATTTTTTACTCTCGCAAATTTTAAATACGCCGAGGATTGCCTTTTCTATAGTGAATTTGTCAAAAAATAATTTTTTACTGTCGCAAATTTTAAATACGCCGAGAATTGCCCTTTTCTATAGTAAATTTTTCAAAAAATAATTTTTTCTGTCACAAATTTTAAATACGCCGAGGATTGCATTTTCTATACCTAAATTTTTCAAAAAATAATTTTTTACTGTCGCAAATTTTAAATACGCCGAGGATTGCCTTTTCCATAGTAAATTTTTCAAAAAATAATTTTTTTGCTGTCGCAAATTTTAAATACGCCGAAGATTGCCTTTTCTATAGTAAATTTTTCAAAAAATAATTTTTTGTTGTCGCAAATTTTAAATACGCCGAGGATTGCATTTTCTATAGTAAATTTTTCAAAAAATAATTTTTTACTGTCGCAAATTTTAAATACGCCGAGGATTGCCTTTTCCATAGTAAATTTTTTAAAAAAATAATTTTTTACTGTCACATTTTTTTAAATACGCCGAGGATTGCCTTTTCTATAGTAAATTTTTCAAAAAATAATTTTTTACTGTCGCAAATTTTAAATACGCCGAGGATTGCCTTTTCCATAGTAAATTTTTCAAAAAATAATTTTTTACTGTCGCAAATTTTAAATACGCCGAGGATTGCCTTTTCTATAGTAAGTTTTTCAAAAAATAATTTTTTACTGTCGCAATTTTTTAAATACGCCGAAGATTGCCTTTTCTATAGTAAATTTTTTCAAAAAATAATTTTTTATTGTCGCAAATTTTAAATACGCCGAGGATTGCATTTTCCTATAGTAAATTTTCAAAAAATTAATATTTTACTGTCGCAAATTTTAAATACGCCGAGGATTGTCTTTTCTATAGTAAATTTTTCAAAAAATAATTTTTTATTGTCGCAAATTTTAAATACGCCGAGGATTGCATTTTCTATTGTAAATTTTTCAAAAAATAACTTTTTACTGTCCCAAATTTTAAATACGCCGAGGATTGCCTTTTCCATAGTACATTTTTAAATAAATAATTTTTTACTGTCGCAAATTTTAAATACGCCGAGGATTGCCTTTTCTATAGTAAATTTTTCAAAAAATAATTTTTTACTGTCACAAATTTTAAATACGCCGAGGATTGCCTTACGCCGAGGATTGCCTTTTCCATAGTAAATTTTTAAAAAAATAATTTTTTACTGTCGCAAATTTTAAACACGCCGAGGATTGCCTTTTCTATAGTAAATTTATCAAAAAATAATTTTTTACTGTCGCAAGTTTTAAATACGCCGAGGATTGCATTTTCTATAGTAAATTTTTCAAAAAATAATTTTTTACTGTCGGAAATTTTAAATACGCCGAGGATTGTCTTTTCTATAGTAAATTTTTCAAAAAATAATTTTTTATTGTCGCAAGTTTTAAATACGCCAAGGATTGCATTTTCTATAGTGAATTTGTCAAAAAATAATTTTTTACTGTCGCAAATTTTAAATACGCCGAGGATTGCCTTTTCTATAGTAAATTTTTCAAAAAATAATTTTTTCTGTCACAAATTTTAAATACGCCGAGGATGGCCTTTTCTATAGTAAATTTTTCAAAAAATAATTTTTTCTGTCACAAATTTTAAATACGCCGAGGATTGCATTTTCTATAGTAAATTTTTCAAAAAATAATTTTTTCTGTCACAAATTTTAAATACGCCGAAGATTGCCTTTTCTATAGTAAATTTTTCAAAAAATAATGTTTTACTCTCGCAAATTTTAAATACGCCGAGGATTGCCTTTTCTATAGTAAATTTTTCAAAAAATAATTTTTTACTGTCGCAAGTTTTAAATACGCCGAGGATTGCATTTTCTATAGTAAATTTTTCAAAAAATAATTTTTTACTGTCGCAAATTTTAAATACGCCGAGGATTGTCTTTTCTATAGTAAATTTTTCAAAAAATAATTTTTTATTGTCGCAAATTTTAAATACGCCGAGGATTGGCTTTTCCATAGTAAATTTTTCAAAAAATAATTTTTTTGCTGTCGCGAATTTTAAATACGCCGAAGATTGCCTTTTCTATATTAAATTTTTCAAAAAATAATTTTTTACTGTCGCAAATTTTAAATACGCCGAGGATTGCCTTTTCTATAGTGAATTTGTCAAAAAATAATTTTTTACTGTCGCAAATTTTAAATACGCCGAGCATTGCCTTTTCTATAGTCAATTTTTCAAAAAATTATTTTTTCTGTCACAAATTTTAAATACGCCGAGGATTGCATTTTCTATACTAAATTTTTCAAAAAATAATTTTTTACTGTCGCAAATTTTAAATACGCCGAGGATTGCCTTTTCCATAGTAAATTTTTCAAAAAATAATTTTTTGCTGTCGCAAATTTTAAATATGCCGAAGATTGCCTTTTCTATAGTAAATTTTTCAAAAAATAATTTTTTACTCTCGCAAATTTTAAATACGCCGAGGATTGCCTTTTCTATAGTGAATTTGTCAAAAAATAATTTTTTACTGTCGCAAATTTTAAATACGCCGAGGATGGCCTTTTCTATAGTAAATGTTTCAAAAAATAATTTTTTGCTGTCGCAAATTTTAAATACGCCGAGGATTGCCTTTTCTATAGTAAATTTTTCAAAAAATAATTTTTTACTGTCGCAAATTTTAAATACGCCGAGGATTGCCTTTTCTATAGTAAATTTTTCAAAAAATAATTTTTTATTGACGCAAATTTTAAATACGCCGAGGATTGCATTTTCTATAGTAAATTTTTCAAAAAATAATATTTTACTGTCGCAAATTTTAAATACGACGAGGATTGTCTTTTCTATAGTAAATTTTTCAAAAAATTATTTTTTATTGTCGCAAATTTTAAATACGCCGAGGATTGCATTTTCTATAGTAAATTTTTCAAAAAATAATTTTTTACTGTCGCAAATTTTAAATACGCCGAGGATTGCCTTTTCCATAGTAAATTTTTAAAAAAATAATTTTTTACTGTCGCAAATTTTAAATACGCCGAGGATTGCCTTTTCTATAGTAAATTTTTCAAAAAATAATTTTTTACTGTCGCAAATTTTAAATACGCCGAGGATTGCCTTTTCCATAGTAAATTTTTAAAAAATAATTTTTTTCTGTCGCAAATTTTAAACACGCCGAGGATTGCCTTTTATATAGTAAATTTTTCAAAAAATAATTTTTTACTGTCGCAAGTTTTAAATACGCCGAGGATTGCATTTTCTATAGTAAATTTTTCAAAAAATAATTTTTTACTGTAGCAAATTTTAAATACGCCGAGGATTGTCTTTTCTATAGTAAATTTGTCAAAAAATAATTTTTTATTGTCGCAAGTTTTAAATACGCCGAGGATTGCATTTTCTATAGTGAATTTGTCAAAAAATAATTTTTTACTGTCGCAAATTTTAAATACGCCGAGGATTGCCTTTTCCATAGTAAATTTTTCAAAAAATAATTTTTTGCTGTCGCAAATTTTAAATACGCCGAAGATTGCCTTTTCTATAGTAAATTTTTCAAAAAATAATTTTTTGTTGTCGCAAATTTTAAATACGCCGAGGATTGCATTTTCTATAGTAAATTTTTCAAAAAATAATTTTTTACTGTCGCAAATTTTAAATACGCCGAGGATTGCCTTTTCCATAGAAAATTTTTAAAAAAATAATTTTTTACTGTCGCAAATTTTAAATACGCCGAGGATTGCCTTTTCTATTGTAAATTTTTCAAAAAAGAATTTTTTACTGTCGCAAATTTTAAAAACGCCGAGGATTGCATTTTCTATAGTAAATTTTTCAAAAAATAATTTTTTACTGTCGCAAATTTTAAATACGCCGAGGATTGCCTTTTCTATAGTAAGTTTTTCAAAAAATAATTTTTTACTGTCGCAAATTTTAAATACGCCGAAGATTGCCTTTTCCATAGTAAATTTTTAAAAAAATTATTTTTTACTGTCGCAAATTTTAAACACGCCGAGGATTGCCTTTTCTATAGTAAATTTATCAAAAAATAATTTTTTACTGTCGCAAGTTTTAAATACGCCGAGGATTGCATTTTCTATAGTAAATTTTTCAAAAAATAATTTTTTACTGTCGCAAATTTTAAATACGCCGAGGATTGTCTTTTCTATAGTAAATTTGTCAAAAAATAATTTTTTATTGTCGCAAGTTTTAAATACGCCGAGGATTGCATTTTCTATAGTGAATTTGTCAAAAAATAATTTTTTACTGTCGCAAATTTTAAATACGCCGAGGATTGCCTTTTCCATAGTAAATTTTTCAAAAAATAATTTTTTGCTGTCGCAAATTTTAAATACGCCGAAGATTGCCTTTTCTATAGTAAATTTTTCAAAAAATAATTTTTTGTTGTCGCAAATTTTAAATACGCCGAGGATTGCATTTTCTATAGTAAATTTTTCAAAAAATAATTTTTTACTGTCGCAAAATTTAAATACGCCGAGGATTGCCTTTTCCATAGAGAATTTTTAAAAAAATAATTTTTTACTGTCGCAAATTTTAAATACGCCGAGGATTGCCTTTTCTATTGTAAATTTTTCAAAAAATAATTTTTTACTGTCGCAAATTTTAAATACGCCGAGGATTGCCTTTTCTATAGTAAATTTTTCAAAAAATAATTTTTTACTGTCGCAAATTTTAGCCGAGGATTGCCTTTTCTATAGTAAGTGTTCAGTGCTGAACAATAACTTTTACATTTTTTAGTTCAATATGTAAAAATTTCACGCTAAATTCATTTACCAGTGCCAATAACAAGGTCAGCAATTCAAACTTCACTCGCAATCACAATAATCAATTGCATTTTTTTGTTTACATTTCCGCGTGCATTCTTTGTTAACCTACATATAGCATGGGCGATGAATTTAGTGTGATGCAACATAATGCGCATATGCATTTCTTTAATTACGAGAATTTCTTAATAATTTGTTTTTCATGTTCCAATATTTTTGTAATGCATTCTTAATTTATTTTCTAATTGTCATCATTTTTTGTATATAAATTAAGTGTACTAGTCGAATAAAATTTAGAGTTAAAATCGAACACGACGAGTTTTAATCTACTAGTAGTTTTCGACCTCTCCATACGTTGTAGGAATTCAAGAACCATTGGATTTCCTCTACACATGGTCCTTCGAGCCATTAAATCAAAGTTAGTATACTACTATATAGCGTCTCAAAGAACACTTTGAGGGAGCTATAGCCAGCCAGCGATCAAGAACTTTGTTCATCATCAGAAAAATTCTACTGTATACTACTATATAGCGTCTCAAAGAACACTTTGAGGGAGCTATAGCCAGCCAGCGATCAAGAACTTTGTTCATCATCAGAAAAATTCTACTGTATACTACTATATAGCGTCTCAAAGAACACTTTGAGGGAGCTACAGCCAGCCAGCGATCAAGAACTTTGTTCATCATCAGAATATTCTACTACATACTTATACATAGCGTCTCAAAGAACACTTTGAGGAAGCTATAGCAAGCCAGCGATCAAGAAGTTTCTTCAGAATAGCACTAAAATAAAACCAGCAAGGCTCAAATTAAGTTTGAGTGCTTGTGATATACTCCAAACAGTTCCAGACATCTTCTCGAGCTATCACTCAACTTCAAGCAGCCAGACTCAAATTAAGTTTGAGTATTTGTGGGATACACCATACAGCACCAGACATCTCCTGTAATTATCGCCTAATCCATCAGTAGTCATGACTCCAGAAGACTTACTAGAGCTACAAAAACAACTGGCCGACAATATCGAGAAACTATCGATAAATATTCCAAAAGACGGCTCCTCACGAAAGACTCCAGAATATCTAACTTCCAAAAACGATGCTTTAAACACATATTGGGAAGAATTTAATAAGAACCACGAGCAATTAAAGATCTCCCTCAATAAAGAACATCCCTACTTTATAAAAGATCTTTACACGAAAACGCTAAAATTTTTTCAAACAGCGCAACAGGCACTTAATGAGTACAGTAAGGCCAATTTTCCAAACATATCGCTGCCGCCTCCAACAATTGCAGCATCCGTTTCTTCAGATACAGTTAAAGAAATCCCCAATCAAACAAGTCTTCGGGATACTACTCATTCTCTACCATATTTGGAAGCTGCCAGACTCAATAACCTTCCAAAACTACCTCCGATGAAGATTCCAAAGTTCAACGGAGACTATAAAACTTGGAAACCGTTTATTGACATGTTTAACAATATCATTCATATAAACCCCTGCTTAAGCGAAGTGGAAAAGATGCAGTACCTTCTTTACCATCTAGAAGGTGAAGCCAGGAAGGTTATAAGCCACCTTCAGTTAAGCAATAATAACTACAAAACCGCTCTACAACTTATTCAAGCAAGGTATAATAACAACAGAAAAATTATTACTACCTATATAAACACCATTATGGACCTAAAAAGGGTAGAGCACAGGTGCCAAGAAGACATCATCATGCTTCATGACACCCTAAAAGAGTGTTTAGAAGCATTGAATAATTTGAACTGTAGGACAGGAGAATGGGGTCCAATTATTGTCTGCATCACCATGAAGAAATTAGATCCAGAAAGCTTGCGTTTGTTTGAAGAGAGTCTCTCCAATCCCAGGGAAATGCCAACTACAACAGAGCTACTTAACTTCCTTGAAAAACGTTTCCAGATCCTAGACTGTATAAAAAGTTCAAAACAAGTGAAGTCAGAAGCTATAAATTATAACAAGAAGAAGTCTTTTTACTCTTCTACTATATCAAAAAATATATGTGCTTTCTGCAGTAAAGATCACAGTGTATTCCAATGTGTAGAGTTCAAAAAATTAAATGTGCAAGATAGAAATTCATTTATAAACAAAAAGGGTTTATGCACAAATTGTTTATCACATAAGAAATTTGAAAGGTGCAGAACCAGCAAAACCTGCTTCTATTGCAATAAAAAACACCATACGCTCTTGCACAATGCCAATGATAATACTGCCAAAAACAAATTTAAGGCTGAACCAGCAGTCTCAGAGAAAACTTGTGAGCTCACGAGACAGTTCAGTTTGCAAAATGAGGATATTACAACTTTACACAACAAGATTAAAATCCCTAGCGTATTGCTCCCAACTGCAATGGTAAGAGTATCAAATGGATTTGGCCAAACAGAGCTTCTAAGAGCGCTGATTGATCCTGGATCACAGGCATCCTTAATCACTGAGGAATCTGTCCAAAATTTAAGACTACCTAAAGAGCGAATCAGAACAACAATTATGGGTGTCAACAATGCGAAAACTGCAAAAGCCACCAGCAAAGTGAGCATTAAAATACTACTGCCATACAAGAATAACTCCCTACTTCGAATAGAAGCACTGGTGTTAGAAAAACTGTGTTCATTTCTCCCAGATGGAATAATACCAGAAGTTGATTCAACCAAGTACGGAAGTATGGTCTTAGCAGACCCCAACTTCAATAAACCAGGTCCAGTTGACTTGATTCTTGGAGCTGATGTTTATGCAAATATAATTTTGGATGGTGTTATACAAGGCCAACCAACTGCACAAAATACAAAACTGGGCTGGATCCTCTTTGGAAATATTCCCAATACCTCTCAGGAAACTAACAAAATCTCAAGTTTTCTGTCAATTAGTGAGATAGACCAGAAACTGGAACAATTTTGGGAAATAGAGAATACCACACCCAGTCAGGAAAACGATGATTGTACGCAGCACTTTGAAAATACGCATAAAAGAACCCAACATGGACGGTATATAGTACGACTACCTTTCAGGAAAAATTTAGGGACATTAGGTTTTTCAAAAAACAAGGCTGTTGCTTGCCTGCTACAAATGGAAAAAAGGTTGAGCAAAAATCCTAATGACATGGCAGAATACAACAAATTTCTCACAGAATATTTAACCTTGGGACACATGAGCCCCACAACAAGCTATAAAGACACTGAGAGAAAAGTGTATTACTTGCCACATCACGCAGTATTCAAAGGAGACAGTACAACTACAAAACTACGGGTAGTGTTTAATGGATCCAGCAAGACAGATTCTGGGTCAAGCCTCAATGATCTCCTTCATACCGGAAAAAGGCTTCAGCAAGATCTAAGTCAAATCCTGTTAAGATGGAGGAAGCATCGTTTTGTTTTTACTGCAGACATTGAAAAAATGTTCAGGCAGATTATGGTGGCAAAGGAAGACCGAAATTACCAACGCATATTATGGCGAAAAAATCCTGACGAACGCATTCAAGAGTTTGTCTTAAACACCGTTACTTATGGAACAGCTCCCGCCACATATCTTGCAGTCAAGGTCCTAATGCAGCTTGCTCAAGATGAAGGCGAACAACTTCCCGTCGGAAAAAGAGTGCTAATGACAGATTTTTATGTAGACGACATGCTGTCAGGAGCGAATACTGTATCAGAAGCCAAGGAACTGCAAAGTCAAATAATTGTGCTCCTAAACAAAGGAGGATTCAATCTTCGGAAATGGACCTCAAACAATGAGGAATTATTAAGAAACATTCCTGAGGAGATTATCGAAAAGGGAATTCTAGAAATTGGTGAAGAAAATGCCATAAAAACACTGGGAATACACTGGAATCCCAAAAAGGATGAACTTTTCTTCCAGCTGAAAACAGAGGAAGAGGTTACAAAACTAACCAAACGGACTTTACTATCAAAAATTGCAGCAATATTTGACCCCCTCGGGTACCTTTCACCAGTAACAATAACAGCTAAACTCCTCATGCAATCATTATGGAAGGCTGGGATAGACTGGGACCAAATTCCACCCACAGAAATAACAAACTCTTGGAGGCAACTCGAAGCAGATCTAAAAAATTTACAACAAATTAGAATTCCGCGGTGGATCAAATACCAACCTGGGCAACATATTCAGCTCCACGGCTTCTGCGACGCCTCCGAAAAAGCATATGCGGCCGTAGTATACTCCCGAATAACAGATTCTCTGGGGAAGGTGCATATAACGCTACTAGCAGCACGAACCAAGGTGGCGCCCTTAAAACTAAAAGTTACAATACCACGACTAGAGCTCTGTGGTGCTGTCCTGTTAACACAATTGTTAAAATCAACCATCACATCTTTGGATATCGAATCACCGGAAGTATTCGCTTGGTGCGATTCTGAAATCACATTGGCATGGATTGCAAAGAGTCCGAATACCTGGCAGCAGTTTGTAGCAAACAGGGTTTCCGAAATACATAATAACTTTGACAAGGCCATATGGAGACATGTGAGATCAGATCAAAATCCTGCGGACATTGCCTCGAGGGGAATTAGCCCAACCAAGCTCGTAATTCGAGATCTTTGGTGGAGAGGGCCACTCTGGCTCAGTCAAACACCCAATGCATGGCCATCCAACAATCTAAATATAGTTACTGATAAAGAAGTGAAAACGCAAGTCATGGCATTAAAAGCAACAATTCAGACAGAAGAAATCTTTACCTGCTCAACATACACAAAACAAATAAGGATTATAGCTTATAGTCTCAGGTTCATCAAAAATTGTAAGAAGTCCATAACACAAAGAAATCTTGCACATCTATCTTCTGATGAACTCCTTGAAGCCAAGAATCGCATCATCAAAATTGTGCAGTTGCAGGAATTTTCGGATGAAGTAGAAGCAATGAGCAAAAACAAACCAATAAGAAAGACAAGTAAACTTCTTTCGCTTAATCCATTTTTTGATAATGAGGGAATTTTGCGAGTAGGCGGCAGAATAAAGAATTCTCTACTGCCAATGGATGCCAAGCACCAAATACTTTTACCACAAAAACACCATATAACAAATATAATTATAGATCATGCACATCAGCAAACGTTACACGGTGGTACACAATTAACATTAAATTACATAAGGATGAACTTCTGGATCATTGATGGGAAAAGAGTAGTCCAAGGAAGGAATCATAAGTGCATAAGGTGTGCAAGATTTCGTCAAAACAGTAATACTCCACTCATGGGTAGTTTACCGCAAGCCCGAATCATTCCGTCGCCGCCATTTTCCCACTGTGGTATCGATTATGCTGGTCCATTTCTCACAAAAGCATCAAAAGGCAGAGGAATTAAAACCAATAAAGGATACATTGCCTTGTTCATTTGTTTAGTAACAAAGGCAGTCCACCTGGAATTAGTCACCGACCTCACCACTGATGCATTTTTAGCGGCTTATAAAAGGTTTCTTTCTCGCCGGGGAACCTGCAAGCAAATATTTAGTGACAATGGCACCAACTTCGTCGGTGCCAGAAACAAGATGGATAAGGAGCTACAATTAGCAATCAACCGATCTACAAAGCAAGCGGCAGAGACCACAGCTAATGATGGCACTGACTGGAAGTTTATTCCCGCAGCTAGTCCTCATATTGGAGGATTATGGGAGGCTGGAGTAAAATCAGTGAAGGGACATCTAAAAAGAGTTCTAGGAGAAACGCTGCTAACGTATGAAGAATTCAGCACAGTACTGTGCCAAGTAGAAGCCTGCTTGAATTCACGACCAATAGGGCAACATTCCAGCGATCCCTTAGACTTGGAACCGTTGACGCCAGGGCACTTTCTGATTGGACGACCGCTCATAGCACCACCACAATCTGAAGTAGCTACACAAGAACTTCATCAGAGATGGAAGTTAGTCACGAAACTGCATCAAGATATCTGGAAGCGCTGGTCTCAAGAATACCTATCGTTGCTTCAGCAGAGAAGCAAATGGAAGACGTTAGGGAAAAATCCAGTGATCGGAGAATTGGTCTTGGTAAAAGAAGATACTTTACCACCACAGAGGTGGCCACTAGGGCGAATTACCCAATTACATCCGGGAGATGATGGCGTAGTTCGAATTGTTTCGGTGCAATACAAAAACTGTATTAAGAAACGGCCTATTCACAAGATCTGTCAACTACCTATTTCCATACTAAATTCAGAAGACACAAGCGAAGCTCAAAATTCAATCACGACAATGACTACTTTAGTAACTAAATCAGAGGCGAGAATAAATACAGTGTCAAGAAGTCTTGAGTCTGCTCCAAATAAAAATAACAAGAAACGAAAATCCTGCTCCATTCTGCAGTCAGAGCCAAAATTGTGGTCACAGCCCAATCATTTCGATAAAATTTCATCCACAGAACCAAAAAGGAAAAGGAAACCCACCATTGCGCCTTGCACCTGGGCACAGAACCTGCTGCTTACAACCTTGTCTCTACTTTATTGGTTAACGATAGTTTTCGCCCAAGACTATGAAATATTCCAGCCCAAGCCGGGGCTCTTTCTGGAGAACTTGGGGCACGCACAAATTAAACGTGGGAACCTTCGCCTACAGGTCGCACTTCCTAAAGCAGAAATAATCACTGATCAGAAAAACATTGATAATACTTGGAACCAGATAAAAGATATGTGTGAACAAACAAGAGAGCTCACAAAAATGACGCACTGCCAAACACTGTTTGAACGTGTATCCTCAAGAAGAAATCATCTCTTTAAGACCTTAAAAGAAGTTATCAGTACAACGGAGCCGAAGGGCAGATCTAAGAGGGGTATACTTGGCAGTCTTTTAACCAGCATCTTTGGAGTAAATGATCAAGTATATACTGATATTGAGCTTTTGCAAGAGAATCAGCACAATCTTTTGCATTCAACCAATCAACAGATGCTTCTTTTATCCACGAAAATTAATCAATCCGCATTTCTCATATCTGAGAAACTAAGAAACTTTGACGCCCGATTAACTCAAGTAATTTCTTCTGTTAAAGAAATGGCTACCTGGTATTCCACCGCAGATCATAACAGAATCGCCATTGAAGTACTCGCTTACATTTATCAGTACTGAAGATTACTACAGCGACCTACAAGAAAAATATCAAACCTGGTTAAACGCACTCCATAACCACGGACATTTATTTGATTTTGTCAGCCCACATGACATTGGTCTTTTAATTCAAAATGTCTCGCATAATATTGGAACCAATCTCCAAATACTATCAACACCACAAGTACAACTTGATGTGAAACAAGTAAATGATAGCATAATCTTGTTCGGGTATCTGAATATTGTCGAAACAAACAGGTACGACTTAATTCATGTAACACCCACTCCTTTCATGACTACAATCAACACATTTGCTATAGCTGACGTAAAACTAAATACACTGGCCGTAAGTTTTGACCACCAAACTTACTTTTCTCTAGAAGAAACACAGCTGAAGGCCTGCGCAATCAGCCAACAAAAGACTTATCTCTGCACGCCAGCCATCGTCTATAGCATTGCTGACAGTCCATCATGTATAATCGACGAGATTTATAATCGTCATCCAAGAACAACATGTCAAATGAACCAGATAAGCTAAACAGGAATAGTCTGGAAGGCCTTAATGACAAGAAACACCTGGTTGTACACAACCAATGAGACCAAGGTTGCTGCAATTATCTGTAAAGGCTCGAGAAGAGAACTGTTATTAAACAATACTGGAGTTATTCGCCTTCGAGATGAGTGCTATCTGAAAACAAAGGAAATAATCTTGAAGACAAACTTGGACCAGAACATAGAAGTTGTCTCCAGCCATATGAAGGAAGTGGTACCAGATTCGATAAAATTAAACTTCAACAAGCCTC
Source organism: Dioctria rufipes (assembly GCA_963924295.1). Classification (NCBI taxonomy): domain Eukaryota; kingdom Metazoa; phylum Arthropoda; class Insecta; order Diptera; family Asilidae; genus Dioctria; species Dioctria rufipes. Next base: position 66,283 of record CAWUPM010000904.1, read on the forward strand.
CTGCTCTGATGCAACCTGGACTATTGATTCCCTCCAATAAGCAGTTCATGGAATTCACTGTAGAACCAAATCTTAATCCAATAATACTCAAGAAGGCTCTTGTTCTACACACCGTTGCGGCGACAACGACAGTATTACTATTCATCCTATTACTACTAGTTTGGAGATACTGGACCAAGGTCAAGTCACTTCTACAGTGCTGTCACAAAGGGGACAAACCAAATTCCATCTATGAGGAACCTGCTGTTCAGCATGAGTCACTTCAGCAACAGTTCAACAAAGTCATACGTTCTGGCGGGCCCCAGCATGTTCAGTGCTGAACAATAACTTTTACATTTTTTAGTTCAATATGTAAAAATTTCACGCTAAATTCATTTACCAGTGCCAATAACAAGGTCAGCAATTCAAACTTCACTCGCAATCACAATAATCAATTGCATTTTTTGTTTACATTTCCGCGTGCATTCTTTGTTAACCTACATATAGCATGGGCGATGAATTTAGTGTGATGCAACATAATGCGCATATGCATTTCTTTAATTACGAGAATTTCTTATAATTTGTTTTTCATGTTCCAATATTTTTGTAATGCATTCTTAATTTATTTTCTAATTGTCATCATTTTTTGTATATAAATTAAGTGTACTAGTCGAATAAAATTTAGAGTTAAAATCGAACACGACGAGTTTTAATCTACTAGTAGTTTTCGACCTCTCCATACGTTGTAGGAATTCAAGAACCATTGGATTTCCTCTACACATGGTTTTTTCAAAAAATAATTTTTTACTGTCGCAAATTTAAATACGCCGAAGATTGCCTTTTCTATAGTAAATTTTTCAAAAAATAATTTTTTATTGTCGCAAATTTTAAATACGCCGAGGATTGCATTTCCTATAGTAAATTTTTCAAAAATAATATTTTACTGTCGCAAATTTTAAATACGCCGAGGATTGTCTTTTCTATAGTAAATTTTTCAAAAAATAATTTTTTATTGTCGCAAATTTTAAATACGCCGAGGATTGCATTTTCTATTGTAAATTTTTCAAAAAATAAATTTTTACTGTCGCAAATTTTAAATACGCCGAGGATTGCCTTTTCCATAGTAAATTTTTGAAAAAATAATTTTTTAATGTCGCAAATTTTAAATACGCCGAGGATTGCCTTTTCTATAGTAAATTTTTCAAAAAATAATTTTTTACTGTCGCAAATTTTAAATACGCCGAGGATTGCCTTTTCCATAGTAAATTTTTAAAAAAATTATTTTTTACTGTCGCAATTTTAAACACGCCGAGGATTGCCTTTTCTATAGTAAATTTATCAAAAAATAATTTTTTACTGTCGCAAGTTTTAAATACGCCGAGGATTGCATTTTCTATAGTAAATTTTTCAAAAAATAATTTTTACTGTCGCAAATTTTAAATACGCCGAGGATTGTCTTTTCTATAGTAAATTTTTCAAAAAATAATTTTTTATTGTCGCAAGTTTTAAATACGCCGAGGATTGCATTTTCTATAGTGAATTTGTCAAAAAATAATTTTTTACTGTCGCAAATTTTAAATACGCCGAGGATTGCCTTTTCTATAGTAAATTTTTCAAAAAATAATTTTTTCTGTCACAAATTTTAAATACGCCGAGGATTGCATTTTCTATACTAAATTTTTCAAAAAATAATTTTTGACTGTCGCAAGTTTTAAATACGCCGAGGATTGCCTTTTCTATAGTAAATTTTTCAAAAATAATTTTTTCTGTCACAAATTTTAAATACGCCGAGGATTGCATTTTCTATACTAAATTTTTCAAAAAATAATTTTTTACTGTCGCAAATTTTAAATACGCCGAGGATTGCCTTTTCCATAGTAAATTTTTCAAAAAATAATTTTTTGCTGTCGCAAATTTTAAATACGCCGAAGATTGCCTTTTCTATAGTAAATTTTTCAAAAAATAATTTTTTACTCTCGCAAATTTTAAATACGCCGAGGATTGCCTTTTCTATAGTAAATTTTTCAAAAAATAATTTTTTACTGTCACAAATTTTAAATACGCCGAGGATTGCATTTTCTATACTAAATTTTTCAAAAAATAATTTTTTACTGTCGCAAGTTTTAAATACGCCGAGGATTGCCTTTTCTATAGTAAATTTTTCAAAAAATAATTTTTTCTGTCACAAATTTTAAATACGCCGAGGATTGCATTTTCTATACTAAATTTTTCAAAAAATAATTTTTTACTGTCGCAAATTTTAAATACGCCGAGGATTGCCTTTTCCATAGTAAATTTTTCAAAAAATAATTTTTTGCTGTCGCAAATTTTAAATACGCCGAAGATTGCCTTTTCCATAGTAAATTTTTCAAAAAATAATTTTTTGCTGTCGCAAATTTTAAACACGCCGAGGATTGCCTTTTCTATAGTAAATTTATCAAAAAATAATTTTTTACTGTCGCAAGTTTTAAATACGCCGAGGATTGCATTTTCTATAGTAAATTTTTCAAAAAATAATTTTTTACTGTCGCAAATTTTAAATACGCCGAGGATTGCCTTTTCTATTGTAAATTTTTCAAAAAATAATTTTTTACTGTCGCAAATTTTAAATACGCCGAGGATTGCCTTTTCTATAGTAAATTTTTCAAAAAATAATTTTTTACTGTCGCAAATTTTAAATACGCCGAGGATTGCCTTTTCTATAGTAAGTTTTTCAAAAAATAATTTTTTACTGTCGCAAATTTTAAATACGCCGAAGATTGCCTTTTCTATAGTAAATTTTTCAAAAAATAATTTTTTATTGTCGCAAATTTTAAATACGCCGAGGATTGCATTTCCTATAGTAAATTTTTCAAAAAATAATTTTTTACTGTCGCAAATTTAAATACGCCGAGGATTGCCTTTTCTATAGTAAATTTTTCAAAAATAATTTTTTATTGTCGCAAATTTTAAATACGCCGAGGATTGCATTTTCTATAGTAAATTTTTCAAAAAATAATATTTTACTGTCGCAAATTTTAAATACGCCGAGGATTGTCTTTTCTATAGTAAATTTTTCAAAAAATAACATTTTACTGTCGCAAATTTTAAAAACGTCGAGGATTGCCTTTTCTATAGTAAATTTTTCAAAAAATTATTTTTACTGTCGCAAATTTTAAATACGCCGAGGATTGCCTTTTCCATAGTAAATTTTTAAAAAAATAATTTTTTACTGTCGCAAATTTTAAATACGCCGAGGATTGCCTTTTCTATAGTAAATTTTTCAAAAAATAATTTTTTACTGTCGCAAATTTTAAATACGCCGAGGATTGCCTTTTCCATAGTAAATTTTAAAAAATAATTTTTTACTGTCGCAAATTTTAAACACGCCGAGGATTGCCTTTTCTATAGTAAATTTTTCAAAAAATAATTTTTTACTGTCGCAAGTTTTAAATACGCCGAGGATTGGATTTTCTATAGTAAATTTTTCAAAAATAATTTTTTACTGTCGCAAATTTTAAATACGCCGAGGATTGTCTTTTCTATAGTAAATTTTTCAAAAAATAATTTTTTATTGTCGCAAGTTTTAAATACGCCGAGGATTGCATTTTCTATAGTGAATTTGTCAAAAAATAATTTTTTACTGTCGCAAATTTTAAATACGCCGAGGATTGCCTTTTCTATAGTAAATTTTTCAAAAAATAATTTTTTCTGTCACAAATTTTAAATACGCCGAGGATTGCATTTTCTATACTAAATTTTCCAAAAAATAATTTTTTCTGTCACAAATTTTAAATACGCCGAGGATTGCATTTTCTATACTAAATTTTTCAAAAAATAATTTTTTACTGTCGCAAATTTTAAATACGCCGAGGATTGCCTTTTCCATAGTAAATTTTTCAAAAAATAATTTTTTGCTGTCGCAAATTTTAAATACGCCGAAGATTGCCTTTTCTATAGTAAATTTTTCAAAAAATAATTTTTTACTCTCGCAAATTTTAAATACGCCGAGGATTGCCTTTTCTATAGTAAATTTTTCAAAAAATAATTTTTTACTGTCACAAATTTTAAATACGCCGAGGATTGCATTTTCTATACTAAATTTTTCAAAAAATAATTTTTTACTGTCGCAAGTTTTAAATACGCCGAGGATTGCCTTTTCTATAGTAAATTTTTCAAAAAATAATTTTTTCTGTCACAAATTTTAAATACGCCGAGGATTGCATTTTCTATACTAAATTTTTCAAAAAATAATTTTTTACTGTCGCAAATTTTAAATACGCCGAGGATTGCCTTTTCCATAGTAAATTTTTCAAAAAATAATTTTTTGCTGTCGCAAATTTTAAATACGCCGAAGATTGCCTTTTCCATAGTAAATTTTTCAAAAAATAATTTTTTGCTGTCGCAAATTTTAAACACGCCGAGGATTGCCTTTTCTATAGTAAATTTATCAAAAAATAATTTTTTACTGTCGCAAGTTTTAAATACGCCGAGGATTGCATTTTCTATAGTAAATTTTTCAAAAAATAATTTTTTACTGTCGCAAATTTTAAATACGCCGAGGATTGCCTTTTCTATTGTAAATTTTTCAAAAAATAATTTTTTACTGTCGCAAATTTTAAATACGCCGAGGATTGCCTTTTCTATAGTAAATTTTTCAAAAAATAATTTTTTACTGTCGCAAATTTTAAATACGCCGAGGATTGCCTTTTCTATAGTAAGTTTTTCAAAAAATAATTTTTTTACTGTCGCAAATTTTAAATACGCCGAAGATTGCCTTTTCTATAGTAAATTTTTCAAAAAATAATTTTTTATTGTCGCAAATTTTAAATACGCCGAGGATTGCATTTCCTATAGTAAATTTTTCAAAAAATAATTTTTTACTGTCGCAAATTTAAATACGCCGAGGATTGCCTTTTCTATAGTAAATTTTTCAAAAAATAATTTTTTATTGTCGCAAATTTTAAATACGCCGAGGATTGCATTTTCTATAGTAAATTTTTCAAAAAATAATATTTTACTGTCGCAAATTTTAAATACGCCGAGGATTGTCTTTTCTATAGTAAATTTTTCAAAAAATAACATTTTACTGTCGCAAATTTTAAAAACGTCGAGGATTGCCTTTTCTATAGTAAATTTTTCAAAAAATAATTTTTTACTGTCGCAAATTTTAAATACGCCGAGGATTGCCTTTTCCATAGTAAATTTTTAAAAAAATAATTTTTTACTGTCGCAAATTTTAAATACGCCGAGGATTGCCTTTTCTATAGTAAATTTTTCAAAAAATAATTTTTTACTGTCGCAAATTTTAAATACGCCGAGGATTGCCTTTTCCATAGTAAATTTTTAAAAAAATAATTTTTTACTGTCGCAAATTTTAAACACGCCGAGGATTGCCTTTTCTATAGTAAATTTTTCAAAAAATAATTTTTTACTGTCGCAAGTTTTAAATACGCCGAGGATTGGATTTTCTATAGTAAATTTTTCAAAAAATAATTTTTTACTGTCGCAAATTTTAAATACGCCGAGGATTGTCTTTTCTATAGTAAATTTTTCAAAAAATAATTTTTTATTGTCGCAAGTTTTAAATACGCCGAGGATTGCATTTTCTATAGTGAATTTGTCAAAAAATAATTTTTTACTGTCGCAAATTTTAAATACGCCGAGGATTGCCTTTTCTATAGTAAATTTTTCAAAAAATAATTTTTTCTGTCACAAATTTTAAATACGCCGAGGATTGCATTTTCTATACTAAATTTTCCAAAAAATAATTTTTTCTGTCACAAATTTTAAATACGCCGAGGATTGCATTTTCTATACTAAATTTTTCAAAAAATAATTTTTTACTGTCGCAAATTTTAAATACGCCGAGGATTGCCTTTTCCATAGTAAATTTTTCAAAAAATAATTTTTTGCTATCGCAAATTTTAAATACGCCGAAGATTGCCTTTTCTATAGTAAATTTTTCAAAAAATAATTTTTTACTCTCGCAAATTTTAAATACGCCGAGGATTGCCTTTTCTATAGTAAATTTTTCAAAAAATAATTTTTTACTGTCGCAAGTTTTAAATACGCCGAGGATTGCATTTTCTATAGTAAATTTTTCAAAAAATAATTTTTTACTGTCGCAAATTTTAAATACGCCGAGGATTGTCTTTTCTATAGTAAATTTTTCAAAAAATAATTTTTTATTATCGCAAATTTTAAATACGCCGAGGATTGCCTTTTCCATAGTAAATTTTTCAAAAAATAATTTTTTTGCTGTCGCGAATTTTAAATACGCCGAAGATTGCCTTTTCTATATTAAATTTTTCAAAAAATAATTTTTTACTGTCGAAAATTTTAAATACGCCGAGGATTGCCTTTTCTATAGTGAATTTGTCAAAAAATAATTTTTTACTGTCGCAAATTTTAAACACGCCGAGGATTGCTTTCTATAGTAAATTTTTCAAAAAATAATTTTTTCTGTCACAAATTTTAAATACGCCGAGGATTGCATTTTCTATACTAAATTTTTCAAAAAATAATTTTTTACTGTCGCAAATTTTAAATACGCGGAGGATTGCCTTTTCCATAGTAAATTTTTCAAAAAATAATTTTTTGCTGTCGCAAGTTTTAAATACGCCGAAGATTGCCTTTTCTATAGTAAATTTTTCAAAAAATAATTTTTTACTCTCGCAAATTTTAAATACGCCGAGGATTGCCTTTTCTATAGTGAATTTGTCAAAAAATAATTTTTTACTGTCGCAAATTTTAAATACGCCGAGGATGGCCTTTTCTATAGTAAATGTTTCAAAAAATAATTTTTTACTGTCGCAAATTTTAAATACGCCGAGGATTGCCTTTTCTATAGTAAATTTTTCAAAAAATAATTTTTTACTGTCGCAAATTTTAAATACGCCGAGGATGGCCTTTTCTATAGTAAATGTTTCAAAAAATAATTTTTTACTGTCGCAAATTTTAAATACGCCGAGGATTGCCTTTTCTATAGTAAATTTTTCAAAGAATAATTTTTTACTGTCGCAAATTTTAAATACGCCGAGGATTGCCTTTTCCATAGTAAATTTTTCAAAAATTAATTTTTTGCTGTCGCAAATTTTAAATACGCCGAAGATTGCCTTTTGTATAGTAAATTTTTCAAAAAATAATTTTTTACTGTCGCAAATTTTAAATTCGCCGAGGATTGCCTTTTCTATAGTAAATTTTTCAAAAAATAATTTTTTGTTGTCGCAAATTTTAAATACGCCGAGGATTGCATTTTCTATAGTAAATTTTTCAAAAAATAATTTTTTACTGTCGGAAATTTTAAATACGCCGAGGATTGCCTTTTCTATAGTAAATTTTTCATAAAATAATTTTTTACTGTCGCAAATTTTAAATACGCCGAGGATTGCCTTTTCCATAGTAAATTTTTAAAAAAATAATTTTTTACTGTCGCAAATTTTAAATACGCCGAGGATTGCCTTTTCTATAGCAAATTTTTCAAAAAATAATTTTTTACTGTCGCAAGTTTTAAATACGCCGAGGATTGCCTTTTCCATAGTAAATTTTTCAAAAAATAATTTTTTACTGTCGCAAATTTTAAATACGCCGAAGATTGCCTTTTCTATAGTAAATTTTTCAAAAAATAATTTTTTACTGTCGCAAATTTTAAATACGCCGAGGATTGCCTTTTCTATAGTAAATTTTTCAAAAAATAATTTTTTATTGTCGCAAATTTTAAATACGCCGAGGATTGCATTTTCTATAGTAAATTTTTCAAAAAATAATTTTTTACTGTCGCAAATTTTAAATACGCCGAGGATTGTCTTTTCTATAGTAAATTTTTCAAAAAATAATTTTTTATTGTCGCAAATTTTAAATACGCCGAGGATTGCATTTTCTATAGTAAATTTTTCAAAAAATAATTTTTTACTGTCGCAAATTTTAAATACGCCGAGGATTGCCTTTTCTATAGTAAATTTTTAAAAAAATAATTTTTTACTCTCGCAAATTTTAAATACGCCGAGGATTGCCTTTTCTATAGTAAATTTTTCAAAAAATAATTTTTTACTGTCGCAAATTTTAAATACGCCGAGGATTGCCTTTTCCATAGTAAATTTTTCAAAATATAATTTTTTACTGTCGCAAATTTTAAAAACGCCGAGGATTGCCTTTTCTATAGTAAATTTTTCAAAAAATAATTTTTTACTGTAGCAAATTTTAAATACGCCGAGGATTGCCTTTTCTATAGTAAATTTTTCAAAAAATAATTTTTTATTGTCGCAAATTTTAAATACGCCGAGGATTGCATTTTCTATAGTAAATGTTTCAAAAAATAATTTTTTACTGACGCAAATTTTAAATACGCCCAGGATTGCCCTTTCTATAGTAAATTTTTCAAAAAAGAATATTTTGCTGTCGCAAATTTTAAATACGCCGAGGATTGCCTTTTCTATAGTAAATTTTTCAAAAAATAATTTTTTACTGTCGCAAATTTTAAATACGCCGAGGATTGCCTTTTCTATAGTAAATTTTTCAAAAAATAATTTTTTCTGTCACAAATTTTAAATACGCCGAGGATTGCATTTTCTATACTAAATTTTCCAAAAAATAATTTTTTCTGTCACAAATTTTAAATACGCCGAGGATTGCATTTTCTATACTAAATTTTTCAAAAAATAATTTTTTACTGTCGCAAATTTTAAATACGCCGAGGATTGCCTTTTCCATAGTAAATTTTTCAAAAAATAATTTTTTGCTGTCGCAAATTTTAAATACGCCGAAGATTGCCTTTTCTATAGTAAATTTTTCAAAAAATAATTTTTTACTCTCGCAAATTTTAAATACGCCGAGGATTGCCTTTTCTATAGTAAATTTTTCAAAAAATAATTTTTTACTGTCGCAAGTTTTAAATACGCCGAGGATTGCATTTTCTATAGTAAATTTTTCAAAAAATAATTTTTTACTGTCGCAAATTTTAAATACGCCGAGGATTGTCTTTTCTATAGTAAATTTTTCAAAAAATAATTTTTTATTGTCGCAAATTTTAAATACGCCGAGGATTGCCTTTTCCATAGTAAATTTTTCAAAAAATAATTTTTTTGCTGTCGCGAATTTTAAATACGCCGAAGATTGCCTTTTCTATATTAAATTTTTCAAAAAATAATTTTTTACTGTCGAAAATTTTAAATACGCCGAGGATTGCCTTTTCTATAGTGAATTTGTCAAAAAATAATTTTTTACTGTCGCAAATTTTAAACACGCCGAGGATTGCTTTTCTATAGTAAATTTTTCAAAAAATAATTTTTTCTGTCACAAATTTTAAATACGCCGAGGATTGCATTTTCTATACTAAATTTTTCAAAAAATAATTTTTTACTGTCGCAAATTTTAAATACGCGGAGGATTGCCTTTTCCATAGTAAATTTTTCAAAAAATAATTTTTTGCTGTCGCAAGTTTTAAATACGCCGAAGATTGCCTTTTCTATAGTAAATTTTTCAAAAAATAATTTTTTACTCTCGCAAATTTTAAATACGCCGAGGATTGCCTTTTCTATAGTGAATTTGTCAAAAAATAATTTTTTACTGTCGCAAATTTTAAATACGCCGAGGATGGCCTTTTCTATAGTAAATGTTTCAAAAAATAATTTTTTACTGTCGCAAATTTTAAATACGCCGAGGATTGCCTTTTCTATAGTAAACTTTTCAAAAAATAATTTTTTACTGTCGCAAATTTTAAATACGCCGAGGATGGCCTTTTCTATAGTAAATGTTTCAAAAAATAATTTTTTACTGTCGCAAATTTTAAATACGCCGAGGATTGCCTTTTCTATAGTAAATTTTTCAAAGAATAATTTTTTACTGTCGCAAATTTTAAATACGCCGAGGATTGCCTTTTCCATAGTAAATTTTTCAAAAATTAATTTTTTGCTGTCGCAAATTTTAAATACGCCGAAGATTGCCTTTTCTATAGTAAATTTTTCAAAAAATAATTTTTTACTGTCGCAAATTTTAAATTCGCCGAGGATTGCCTTTTCTATAGTAAATTTTTCAAAAAATAATTTTTTGTTGTCGCAAATTTTAAATACGCCGAGGATTGCATTTTCTATAGTAAATTTTTCAAAAAATAATTTTTTACTGTCGGAAATTTTAAATACGCCGAGGATTGCCTTTTCTATAGTAAATTTTTCAAAAAATAATTTTTTACTGTCGCAAATTTTAAATACGCCGAGGATTGCCTTTTCCATAGTAAATTTTTAAAAAAATAATTTTTTACTGTCGCAAATTTTAAATACGCCGAGGATTGCCTTTTCTATAGCAAATTTTTCAAAAAATAATTTTTTACTGTCGCAAGTTTTAAATACGCCGAGGATTGCCTTTTCCATAGTAAATTTTTCAAAAAATAATTTTTTACTGTCGCAAATTTTAAATACGCCGAAGATTGCCTTTTCTATAGTAAATTTTTCAAAAAATAATTTTTTACTGTCGCAAATTTTAAATACGCCGAGGATTGCCTTTTCTATAGTAAATTTTTCAAAAAATAATTTTTTATTGTCGCAAATTTTAAATACGCCGAGGATTGCATTTTCTATAGTAAATTTTTCAAAAAATAATTTTTTACTGTCGCAAATTTTAAATACGCCGAGGATTGTCTTTTCTATAGTAAATTTTTCAAAAAATAATGTTTTATTGTCGCAAATTTTAAATACGCCGAGGATTGCATTTTCTATAGTAAATTTTTCAAAAAATAATTTTTTACTGTCGCAAATTTTAAATACGCCGAGGATTGCCTTTTCTATAGTAAATTTTTAAAAAAATAATTTTTTACTCTCGCAAATTTTAAATACGCCGAGGATTGCCTTTTCTATAGTAAATTTTTCAAAAAATAATTTTTTACTGTCGCAAATTTTAAATACGCCGAGGATTGCCTTTTCCATAGTAAATTTTTCAAAATATAATTTTTTACTGTCGCAAATTTTAAAAACGCCGAGGATTGCCTTTTCTATAGTAAATTTTTCAAAAAATAATTTTTTACTGTAGCAAATTTTAAATACGCCGAGGATTGCCTTTTCTATAGTAAATTTTTCAAAAAATAATTTTTTATTGTCGCAAATTTTAAATACGCCGAGGATTGCATTTTCTATAGTAAATGTTTCAAAAAATAATTTTTTACTGACGCAAATTTTAAATACGCCCAGGATTGCCCTTTCTATAGTAAATTTTTCAAAAAAGAATATTTTGCTGTCGCAAATTTTAAATACGCCGAGGATTGCCTTTTCTATAGTAAATTTTTCAAAAAATAATTTTTTACTGTCGCAAATTTTAAATACGCCCAGGATTGCCTTTTCTATAGTAAATTTTCAAAAAATAATTTTTTATTGTCGCAAATTTTAAATACGCCGAGGATTGCATTTTCTATAGTAAATTTTTCAAAAAATAATTTTTTACTGTCGCAAGTTTTAAATACGCCGAGGATTGCATTTTCTATAGTAAATTTTTCAAAAAATAATTTTTTACTGTCGCAAATTTTAAATACGCCGAGGATTGTCTTTTCTATAGTAAATTTTAAATACGCCGAGGATTGCCTTTTCTATAGTAAATTTTTCAAAAAATAATTTTTTACTGTCGCAAATTTTAAATACGCCGAGGATTGCCTTTTCCATAGTAAATTTTTAAAATAATAATTTTTTACTGTCGCAAATTTTAAATACGCCGAGGATTGCCTTTTCTATAGCAAATTTTTCAAAAAATAATTTTTTACTGTCGCAAGTTTTAAATACGCCGAGGATTGCCTTTTCCATAGTAAATTTTTCAAAAAATATTTTTTTACTGTCGCAAATTTTAAATACGCCGAAGATTGCCTTTTCTATAGTAAATTTTTCAAAAAATAATTTTTTACTGTCGCAAATTTTAAATACGCCGAGGGTTGCCTTTTCTATAGTAAATTTTTCAAAAAATAATTTTTTATTGTCGCAAATTTTAAATACGCCGAGGATTGCATTTTCTATAGTAAATTTTTCAAAAAATAATTTTTTACTGTCGCAAATTTTAAATACGCCGAGGATTGCCTTTTCTATAGTAAATTTTTCAAAAAATAATTTTTTTACTGTCGCAAATTTTAAATACGCCGAGGATTGCCTTTTCTATAGTAAGTTTTTTAAAAAATAATTTTTTACTGTCGCAAATTTTAAATACGCCGAAGATTGCCTTTTCTATAGTAAATTTTTCAAAAAATAATTTTTTATTGTAGCAAATTTTAAATACGCCGAGGATTGCATTTTCTATAGTAAATTTTTCAAAAAATAATTTTTTACTGTCGCAAATTTTAAATACGCCGAGGATTGTCTTTTCTATAGTAAATTTTTCAAAAAATAATTTTTTATTGTCGCAAATTTTAAATACGCCGAGGATTGCATTTTCTATAGTAAATTTTTCAAAAAATAATTTTTTACTGTCGCAAATTTTAAATACGCCGAGGATTGCCTTTTCTATAGTAAATTTTTCAAAAAATAATTTTTTACTCTCGCAAATTTTAAATACGCCGAGTATTGCCTTTTCTATAGTAAATTTTTCAAAAAATAATTTTTTACTGTCACAAATTTTAAATACGCCGAGGATTGCCTTTTCCATAGTAAATTTTTCAAAATATAATTTTTTACTGTCGCAAATTTTAAAAACGCCGAGGATTGCCTTTTCTATAGTAAATTTTTCAAAAAATAATTTTTTACTGTAGCAAATTTTAAATACGCCGAGGATTGCCTTTTCTATAGTAAATTTTTCAAAAAATAATTTTTTATTGTCGCAAATTTTAAATACGCCGAGGATTGCATTTTCTATAGTAAATGTTTCAAAAATTAATTTTTTACTGTCGCAAATTTTAAATACGCCCAGGATTGCCCTTTCTATAGTAAATTTTTCAAAAAAGAAGTTTTTGCTGTCGCAAATTTTAAATACGCCGAGGATTGCCTTTTCTATAGTAAATTTTTCAAAAAATAATTTTTTACTGTCGCAAATTTTAAATACGCCCAGGATTGCCTTTTCTATAGTAAATTTTCAAAAAATAATTTTTTATTGTCGCAAATTTTAAATACGCCGTGGATTGCATTTTCTATAGTAAATTTTTCAAAAAATAATTTTTTACTGTCGCAAATTTTAAATACGCCGAGGATTGCCTTTTCTATAGTAAATTTTTCAAAAAATAATTTTTTACTGTCGGAAATTTTAAATACGCCGAGGATTGCCTTTTTTATAGTAAATTTTTCAAAAAATAATTTTTTACTGTCCCAAATTTTAAATACGCCGAGGATTGCCTTTTCTATAGTAAATTTTTCAAAAAATAACATTTTACTGTCGCAAATTTTAAAAACGTCGAGGATTGCCTTTTCTATAGTAAATTTTTCAAAAAATAATTTTTTACTGTAGCAAATTTTAAATACGCCGAGGATTGCCTTTTCTATAGTAAATTTTTCAAAAAATAAATTTTTATTGTCGCAAATTTTAAATACGCCGAGGATTGCATTTTCTATAGTAAATTTTTCAAAAAATAATTTTTTACTGTCGCAAATTTTAAATACGCCCAGGATTGCCTTTTCTATAGTAAATTTTTCAAAAAATTATTTTTTACTGTCGCAAATTTTAAATACGCCGAGGATTGCCTTTTCCATAGTAAATTTTTCAAAAAATAATTTTTTACTGTCGCAAATTTTAAATACGCCGAGGATTGCCCTTTCTGTAGTAAATTTTTCAAAAAATAATTTTTTACTGTCGCAAATTTTAAATACGCCGAGGATTGCCTTTTCTATAGTGAATTTGTCAAAAAATAATTTTTTACTGTCGCAAATTTTAAATACGCCGAGGATTGCCCTTTCTATAGTAAATTTTTCAAAAAATAATTTTTTATTGTCGCAAATTTTAAATACGACGAGGATTGTATTTTCTATAGTAAATTTTTCAAAAAATAATTTTTTACTGTCGCAAATTTTAAATACGCACAGGATTGCCCTTTCTATAGTAAATTTTTCAAAAAATAAGTTTTTGCTGTCGCAAATTTTAAATACGCCGAGGATTGCCTTTTCTATAGTAAATTTTTCAAAAAATAATTTTTTACTGTCGCAAATTTTAAATACGCCCAAGATTGCCTTTTCTATAGTAAATTTTCAAAAAATAATTTTTTATTGTCGCAAATTTTAAATACGCCGAGGATTGCCTTTTCCATAGTAAATTTTTCAAAAAATAATTTTTTACTGTCGCAAATTTTAAATACGCCGAGGATTGCTTTTTCTATAGTAAATTTTTCAAATAATTTTTTACTGTCGCAAATTTTAAATACACCGAGGATTGCCTTTTCTATAGTAAATTTTTCAAAAAATAATTTTTTACTGTCGCAAATTTTAAATACGCCGAGGATTGCCTTTTCCATAGTAAATTTTTCAAAAAATATTTTTTTTGCTGTCGCGAATTTTAAATACGCCGAAGATTGCCTTTTTTATAGTAAATTTTTCAAAAAATAATTTTTTACTCTCGCAAATTTTAAATACGCCGAGGATTGCCTTTTCTATAGTGAATTTGTCAAAAAATAATTTTTTACTGTCGCAAATTTTAAATACGCCGAGGATTGCCTTTTTTATAGTAAATTTTTCAAAAAATAATTTTTTCTGTCACAAATTTTAAATACGCCGAGGATTGCATTTTCTATACTAAATTTTTCAAAAAATAATTTTTTACTGTCGCAAATTTTAAATACGCCGAGGATTGCCTTTTCCATAGTAAATATTTCAAAAAATAATTTTTTGCTGTCGTAAATTTTAAATACGCCGAAGATTGCCTTTTCTATAGTAAATTTTTCAAAAAATAATTTTTTACTCTTGCAAATTTTAAATACGCCGAGGATTGCCTTTTCTATAGTGAATTTGTCAAAAAATAATTTTTTACTGTCGCAAATTTTAACTACGCCGAGGATGGCCTTTTCTATAGTAAATGTTTCAAAAAATAATTTTTTACTCTCGCAAATTTTAAATACGCCGAGGATTGCCTTTTCTATAGTAAATTTTTCAAAAAATAACATTCTGCTGTCGCAAATTTTAAAAACGTCGAGGATTGCCTTTTCTATAGTAAAATTTTCAAAAAATAATTTTTTACTGTCGCAAATTTTAAATACGCCGAGGATTGCCTTTTCCATAGTAAATTTTTAAAAAAATAATTTTTTACTGTCGCAAATTTTAAATACGCCGAGGATTGCCTTTTCTATAGTAAATTTTTCAAAAAATAATTTTTTACTGTCGCAAGTTTTAAATACGCCGAGGATTGCCTTTTCCATAGTAAATTTTTCAAAAAATAATTTTTTACTGTCGCAAATTTTAAATACGCCGAAGATTGCCTTTTCTATAGTAAATTTTTCAAAAAATAATTTTTTACTGTCGCAAATTTTAAATACGCCGAGGATTGCCTTTTCTATAGTAAATTTTTCAAAAAATAATTTTTTATTGTCGCAAATTTTAAATACGCCGAGGATTGCATTTTCTATAGTAAATTTTTCAAAAAATAATTTTTTACTGTCGCAAATTTTAAATACGCCGAGGATGGCCTTTTCTATAGTAAATGTTTCAAAAAATAATTTTTTACTGTCGCAAATTTTAAATACGCCGAGGATTGCCTTTTCTATAGTAAATTTTTCAAAAAATAATTTTTTATTGTCGCAAATTTTAAATACGACGAGGATTGCATTTTCTATAGTAAATTTTTCAAAAAATAACTTTTTACTGTCGCAAATTTTAAATACGCACAGGATTGCCCTTTCTATAGTAAATTTTTCAAAAAATAAGTTTTTGCTGTCGCAAATTTTAAATACGCCGAGGATTGCCTTTTCTATAGTAAATTTTTCAAAAAATAATTTTTTACTGTCGCAAATTTTAAATACGCCCAAGATTGCCTTTT
Source organism: Dioctria rufipes (assembly GCA_963924295.1). NCBI lineage: Eukaryota > Metazoa > Arthropoda > Insecta > Diptera > Asilidae > Dioctria > Dioctria rufipes. Next base: position 82,156 of record CAWUPM010000904.1, read on the forward strand.
CTATAGTAAATTTTCAAAAAATAATTTTTTATTGTCGCAAATTTTAAATACGCCGAGGATTGCCTTTTCCATAGTAAATTTTTCAAATAATTTTTTACTGTCGCAAATTTTAAATACACCGAGGATTGCCTTTTCTATAGTAAATTTTTCAAAAAATAATTTTTTACTGTCGCAAATTTTAAATACGCCGAGGATTGCCTTTTCCATAGTAAATTTTTCAAAAAATAATTTTTTTGCTGTCGCGAATTTTAAATACGCCGAAGATTGCCTTTTCTATATTAAATTTTAAATACGCCGAGGATTGCCTTTTCTATAGTGAATTTGTCAAAAAATAATTTTTTACTGTCACAAATTTTAAATACGCCGAGGATTGCCTTTTCTATAGTAAATTTTTCAAAAAATAATTTTTTCTGTCACAAATTTTAAATACGCCGAGGATTGCATTTTCTATACTAAATTTTTCAAAAAATAATTTTTTACTGTCGCAAATTTTAAATACGCCGAGGATTGCCTTTTCCATAGTAAATTTTTCAAAAAATAATTTTTTGCTGTCGCAAATTTTAAATACGCCGAAGATTGCCTTTTCTATAGTAAATTTTTCAAAAAATAATTTTTTACTCTCGCAAATTTTAAATACGCCGAGGATTGCCTTTTCTATAGTGAATTTGTCAAAAAATAATTTTTTACTGTCGCAAATTTTAAATACGCCGAGGATGGCCTTTTCTATAGTAAATGTTTCAAAAAATAATTTTTTACTGTCGCAAATTTTAAATACGCCGAGTATTGCCTTTTCTATAGTAAATTTTTCAAAAAATAATTTTTTACTGTCGCAAATTTTAAATACGCCGAGGATGGCCTTTTCTATAGTAAATGTTTCAAAAAATAATTTTTTACTGTCGCAAATTTTAAATACGCCGAGGATTGCCTTTTCTATAGTAAATTTTTCAAAAAATAATTTTTTACTGTCGCAAATTTTAAATACGCCGAGGATTGCATTTTCTATAGTAAATTTTTCAAAAAATAATTTTTTACTGTCGCAAATTTTAAATACGCCGAGGATTGCATTTTCTATAGTAAATTTTTCAAAAAATAATTTTTTACTGTCGCAAATTTTAAATACGCCGAGGATTGCCTTTTCCATAGTAAATTTTTCAAAATATAATTTTTTACTGTCGCAAATTTTAAAAACGCCGAGGATTGCCTTTTCTATAGTAAATTTTTCAAAAAATAATTTTTTACTGTAGCAAATTTTAAATACGCCGAGGATTGCCTTTTCTATAGTAAATTTTTCAAAAAATAATTTTTTATTGTCGCAAATTTTAAATACGCCGAGGATTGCATTTTCTAGAGTAAATGTTTCAAAAAATAATTTTTTACTGTCGCAAATTTTAAATACGCCCAGGATTGCCCTTTCTATAGTAAATTTTTCAAAAAATAAGTTTTTGCTGTCGCAAATTTTAAATACGCCGAGGATTGCCTTTTCTATAGTAAATTTTTCAAAAAATAATTTTTTACTGTCGCAAATTTTAAATACGCCCAGGATTGCCTTTTCTATAGTAAATTTTTCAAAAAATAATTTTATATTGTCGCAAATTTTAAATACGCCGAGGATTGCATTTTCTATAGTAAATTTTTCAAAAAATAATTTTTTACTGTCGCAAATTTTAAATACGCCGAGGATTGCATTTTCTATAGTAAATTTTTCAAAAAATAATTTTTTACTGTCGCAAATTTTAAATACGCCGAGGATTGCATTTTCTATAGTAAATTTTTCAAAAAATAATTTTTTACTGTCGCAAATTTTAAATACGCCGAGGATTGCATTTTCTATAGAAAATTTTTCAAAAAATAATTTTTTACTGTCGCAAATTTTAAATACGCCGAGGATTGCCTTTTCCATAGTAAATTTTTCAAAAAATAATTTTTTACTGTCGCAAATTTTAAATACGCCGAGGATTGCATTTTCTATAGTAAATTTTTCAAAAATAATTTTTTACTGTCGCAAATTTTAAATACGCCGAGGATTGCCTTTTCCATAGTGAATTTGTCAAAAAAGAATTTTTTACTGTCGCAAATTTTAAATACGCCGTGGATTGCCTTTTTTATAGTAAATTTTTCAAAAAATAATTTTTTCTGTCACAAATTTTAAATACGCCGAGGATTGCATTTTCTATACTAAATTTTTCAAAAAATAATTTTTTACTGTCGCAAATTTTAAATACGCCGAGGATTGCCTTTTCCATAGTAAATTTTTCAAAAAATAATTTTTTGCTGTCGTAAATTTTAAATACGCCGAAGATTGCCTTTTCTATAGTAAATTTTTCAAAAAATAATTTTTTACTCTCGCAAATTTTAAATACGCCGAGGATTGCCTTTTCTATAGTGAATTTGTCAAAAAATAATTTTTTACTGTCGCAAATTTTAACTACGCCGAGGATGGCCTTTTCTATAGTAAATGTTTCAAAAAATAATTTTTTACTCTCGCAAATTTTAAATACGCCGAGGATTGCCTTTTCTATAGTAAATTTTTCAAAAAATAACATTCTGCTGTCGCAAATTTTAAAAACGTCGAGGATTGCCTTTTCTATAGTAAATTTTTCAAAAAATAATTTTTTACTGTCGCAAATTTTAAATACGCCGAGGATTGCCTTTTCCATAGTAAATTTTTAAAAAAATAATTTTTTACTGTCGCAAATTTTAAATACGCCGAGGATTGCCTTTTCTATAGTAAATTTTTCAAAAAATAATTTTTTACTGTCGCAAGTTTTAAATACGCCGAGGATTGCCTTTTCCATAGTAAATTTTTCAAAAAATAATTTTTTACTGTCGCAAATTTTAAATACGCCGAAGATTGCCTTTTCTATAGTAAATTTATCAAAAAATAATTTTTTACTGTCGCAAATTTTATATACGCCGAGGATTGCCTTTTCTATAGTAAATTTTTCAAAAAATAATTTTTTATTGTCGCAAATTTTAAATACGCCGAGGATTGCATTTTCTATAGTAAATTTTTCAAAAAATAATTTTTTACTGTCGCAAATTTTAAATACGCCGAGGATTGCCTTTTCTATAGTAAATTTTTCAAAAAATAATTTTTTATTGTCGCAAATTTTAAATACGACGAGGATTGCATTTTCTATAGTAAATTTTTCAAAAAATAATTTTTTACTGTCGCAAATTTTAAATACGCACAGGATTGCCCTTTCTATAGTAAATTTTTCAAAAAATAAGTTTTTGCTGTCGCAAATTTTAAATACGCCGAGGATTGCCTTTTCTATAGTAAATTTTTCAAAAAATAATTTTTTACTGTCGCAAATTTTAAATACGCCCAAGATTGCCCTTTCTATAGTAAATTTTCAAAAAATAATTTTTTATTGTCGCAAATTTTAAATACGCCGAGGATTGCCTTTTCCATAGTAAATTTTTCAAAAAATAATTTTTTGCTGTCGCAAATTTTAAATACGCCGAAGATTGCCTTTTCTATAGTAAATTTTTCAAAAAATAATTTTTTACTCTCGCAAATTTTAAATACGCCGAGGATTGCCTTTTCTATAGTGAATTTGTCAAAAAATAATTTTTTACTGTCGCAAATTTTAAATACACCGAGGTTTGCCTTTTCTATAGTAAATTTTTCAAAAAATAATTTTTTACTGTCGCAAGTTTTAAATACGCCGAGGATTGCCTTTTCCATAGTAAATTTTTCAAAAAATAATTTTTTTGCTGTCGCGAATTTTAAATGCGCCGAAGATTGCCTTTTCTATATTAAATTTTAAATACGCCGAGGATTGCCTTTTCTATAGTGAATTTGTCAAAAAATAATTTTTTACTGTCGCAAATTTTAAATACGCCGAGGATTGCCTTTTCTATAGTAAATTTTTCAAAAAATAATTTTTTCTGTCACAAATTTTAAATACGCCGAGGATTGCATTTTCTATACTAAATTTTTCAAAAAATAATTTTTTACTGTCGCAAATTTTAAATACGCCGAGGATGGCCTTTTCTATAGTAAATGTTTCAAAAAATAATTTTTTACTGTCGCAAATTTTAAATACGCCGAGGATTGCCTTTTCTATAGTAAATTTTTCAAAAAATAATTTTTTACTGTCGCAAGTTTTAAATACGCCGAGGATTGCCTTTTCTATAGTAAATTTTTCAAAAAATAATTTTTTACTGTCGCAATTTTTAAATACGCCGAAGATTGCCTTTTCTATAGTAAATTTTTCAAAAAATAATTTTTTACTGTCGCAAATTTTAAATACGCCGAGGATTGCCTTTTCTATAGTAAATTTTTCAAAAATAATTTTTTATTGTCGCAAATTTTAAATACGCCGAGGATTGCATTTTCTATAGTAAATTTTTCAAAAAATAATTTTTTACTGTCGCTAATTTTAAATACGCCGAGGATTGCCTTTTCTATAGTAAGTTTTTCAAAAAATAATTTTTTACTGTCGCAAATTTTAAATACGCCGAAGATTGCCTTTTCTATAGTAAATTTTTCAAAAAATAATTTCATATTGTTGCAAATTTTAAATACGTCGAGGATTACATTTTCTATAGTAAATTTTTCAAAAAATAATTTTTTACTGTCGCAAATTTTAAATACGCCGAGGATTGCATTTTCTATAGTAAATTTTTCAAAAAATAATTTTTTACTGTCGCAAATTTTAAATACGCCGAGGATTGCATTTTCTATAGTAAATTTTTCAAAAAATAATTTTTTACTGTCGCAAATTTTAAATACGCCGAGGATTGCATTTTCTATAGTAAATTTTTCAAAAAATAATTTTTTACTGTCGCAAATTTTAAATACGCCGAGGATTGCCTTTTCCATAGTAAATTTTTCAAAATATAATTTTTTACTGTCGCAAATTTTAAAAACGCCGAGGATTGCCTTTTCTATAGTAAATTTTTCAAAAAATAATTTTTTACTGTAGCAAATTTTAAATACGCCGAGGATTGCCTTTTCTATAGTAAATTTTTCAAAAAATAATTTTTTTATTGTCGCAAATTTTAAATACGCCGAGGATTGCATTTTCTAGAGTAAATGTTTCAAAAAATAATTTTTTACTGTCGCAAATTTTAAATACGCCCAGGATTGCCCTTTCTATAGTAAATTTTTCAAAAAATAAGTTTTTGCTGTCGCAAATTTTAAATACGCCGAGGATTGCCTTTTCTATAGTAAATTTTTCAAAAAATAATTTTTTACTGTCGCAAATTTTAAATACGCCCAGGATTGCCTTTTCTATAGTAAATTTTTCAAAAAATAATTTTATATTGTCGCAAATTTTAAATACGCCGAGGATTGCATTTTCTATAGTAAATTTTTCAAAAAATAATTTTTTACTGTCGCAAATTTTAAATACGCCGAGGATTGCATTTTCTATAGAAAATTTTTCAAAAAATAATTTTTTACTGTCGCAAATTTTAAATACGCCGAGGATTGCATTTTCTATAGTAAATTTTTCAAAAAATAATTTTTTACTGTCGCAAATTTTAAATACGCCGAGGATTGCATTTTCTATAGAAAATTTTTCAAAAAATAATTTTTTACTGTCGCAAATTTTAAATACGCCGAGGATTGCCTTTTCCATAGTAAATTTTTCAAAAAATAATTTTTTACTGTCGCAAATTTTAAATACGCCGAGGATTGCATTTTCTATAGTAAATTTTTCAAAAATAATTTTTTACTGTCGCAAATTTTAAATACGCCGAGGATTGCCTTTTCCATAGTGAATTTGTCAAAAAATAATTTTTTACTGTCGCAAATTTTAAATACGCCGTGGATTGCCTTTTTTATAGTAAATTTTTCAAAAAATAATTTTTTCTGTCACAAATTTTAAATACGCCGAGGATTGCATTTTCTATACTAAATTTTTCAAAAAATAATTTTTTACTGTCGCAAATTTTAAATACGCCGAGGATTGCCTTTTCCATAGTAAATTTTTCAAAAAATAATTTTTTGCTGTCGTAAATTTTAAATACGCCGAAGATTGCCTTTTCTATAGTAAATTTTTCAAAAAATAATTTTTTACTCTCGCAAATTTTAAATACGCCGAGGATTGCCTTTTCTATAGTGAATTTGTCAAAAAATAATTTTTTACTGTCGCAAATTTTAACTACGCCGAGGATGGCCTTTTCTATAGTAAATGTTTCAAAAAATAATTTTTTACTCTCGCAAATTTTAAATACGCCGAGGATTGCCTTTTCTATAGTAAATTTTTCAAAAAATAACATTCTGCTGTCGCAAATTTTAAAAACGTCGAGGATTGCCTTTTCTATAGTAAATTTTTCAAAAAATAATTTTTTACTGTCGCAAATTTTAAATACGCCGAGGATTGCCTTTTCCATAGTAAATTTTTAAAAAAATAATTTTTTACTGTCGCAAATTTTAAATACGCCGAGGATTGCCTTTTCTATAGTAAATTTTTCAAAAAATAATTTTTTACTGTCGCAAGTTTTAAATACGCCGAGGATTGCCTTTTCCATAGTAAATTTGTCAAAAAATAATTTTTTACTGTCGCAAATTTTAAATACGCCGAAGATTGCCTTTTCTATAGTAAATTTTTCAAAAAATAATTTTTTACTGTCGCAAATTTTATATACGCCGAGGATTGCCTTTTCTATAGTAAATTTTTCAAAAAATAATTTTTTATTGTCGCAAATTTTAAATACGCCGAGGATTGCATTTTCTATAGTAAATTTTTCAAAAAATAATTTTTTATTGTCGCAAATTTTAAATACGACGAGGATTGCATTTTCTATAGTAAATTTTTCAAAAAATAATTTTTTACTGTCGCAAATTTTAAATACGCACAGGATTGCCCTTTCTATAGTAAATTTTTCAAAAAATAAGTTTTTGCTGTCGCAAATTTTAAATACGCCGAGGATTGCCTTTTCTATAGTAAATTTTTCAAAAAATAATTTTTTACTGTCGCAAATTTTAAATACGCCCAAGATTGCCCTTTCTATAGTAAATTTTCAAAAAATAATTTTTTATTGTCGCAAATTTTAAATACGCCGAGGATTGCCTTTTCCATAGTAAATTTTTCAAAAAATAATTTTTTGCTGTCGCAAATTTTAAATACGCCGAAGATTGCCTTTTCTATAGTAAATTTTTCAAAAAATAATTTTTTACTCTCGCAAATTTTAAATACGCCGAGGATTGCCTTTTCTATAGTGAATTTGTCAAAAAATAATTTTTTACTGTCGCAAATTTTAAATACACCGAGGTTTGCCTTTTCTATAGTAAATTTTTCAAAAAATAATTTTTTACTGTCGCAAGTTTTAAATACGCCGAGGATTGCCTTTTCCATAGTAAATTTTTCAAAAAATAATTTTTTTGCTGTCGCGAATTTTAAATACGCCGAAGATTGCCTTTTCTATATTAAATTTTAAATACGCCGAGGATTGCCTTTTCTATAGTGAATTTGTCAAAAAATAATTTTTTACTGTCGCAAATTTTAAATACGCCGAGGATTGCCTTTTCTATAGTAAATTTTTCAAAAAATAATTTTTTCTGTCACAAATTTTAAATACGCCGAGGATTGCATTTTCTATACTAAATTTTTCAAAAAATAATTTTTTACTGTCGCAAATTTTAAATACGCCGAGGATTGCCTTTTCCATAGTAAATTTTTCAAAAAATAATTTTTTGCTGTCGCAAATTTTAAATACGCCGAAGATTGCCTTTTCTATAGTAAATTTTTCAAAAAATAATTTTTTACTCTCGCAAATTTTAAATACGCCGAGGATTGCCTTTTCTATAGTGAATTTGTCAAAAAATAATTTTTTACTGTCGCAAATTTTAAATAGGCCGAGGATGGCCTTTTCTATAGTAAATGTTTCAAAAAATAATTTTTTACTGTCGCAAATTTTAAATACGCCGAGGATTGCCTTTTCTATAGTAAATTTTTCAAAAAATAATTTTTTACTGTCGCAAATTTTAAATACGCCGAGGATGGCCTTTTCTATAGTAAATGTTTCAAAAAATAATTTTTTACTGTCGCAAATTTTAAATACGCCGAGGATTGCCTTTTCTATAGTAAATTTTTCAAAAAATAATTTTTTACTGTCGCAAGTTTTAAATACGCCGAGGATTGCCTTTTCCATAGTAAATTTTTCAGAAAATAATTTTTTACTGTCGCAATTTTTAAATACGCCGAAGATTGCCTTTTCTATAGTAAATTTTTCAAAAAATAATTTTTTACTGTCGCAAATTTTAAATACGCCGAGGATTGCCTTTTCTATAGTAAATTTTTCAAAAATAATTTTTTATTGTCGCAAATTTTAAATACGCCGAGGATTGCATTTTCTATAGTAAATTTTTCAAAAAATAATTTTTTACTGTCGCTAATTTTAAATACGCCGAGGATTGCCTTTTCTATAGTAAGTTTTTCAAAAAATAATTTTTTACTGTCGCAAATTTTAAATACGCCGAAGATTGCCTTTTCTATAGTAAATTTTTCAAAAAATAATTTTATATTGTCGCAAATTTTAAATACGCCGAGGATTGCATTTTCTATAGTAAATTTTTCAAAAAATAATTTTTTACTGTCGCAAATTTTAAATACGCCGACGATTGCATTTTCTATAGTAAATTTTTCAAAAAATAATTTTTTACTGTCGCAAATTTTAAATACGCCGAGGATTGCATTTTCTATAGTAAATTTTTCAAAAAATAATTTTTTACTGTCGCAAATTTTAAATACGCCGAGGATTGCATTTTCTATAGTAAATTTTTCAAAAAATAATTTTTTACTGTCGCAAATTTTAAATACGCCGAGGATTGCCTTTTCTATAGTAAATTTTTCAAAAAATAAATTTTTATTGTCGCAAATTTTAAATACGCCGAGGATTGCATTTTCTATAGTAAATTTTTCAAAAAATAATTTTTTACTATCGCAAATTTTAAATACGCCCAGGATTGCCTTTTCTATAGTAAATTTTTCAAAAAATTATTTTTTACTGTCTCAAATTTTAAATACGCCGAGGATTGCCTTTCCATAGTAAATTTTTCAAAAAATTATTTTTTACTGTCGCAAATTTTAAATACGCCGAGGATTGCCTTTTCTGTAGTAAATTTTTCAAAAAATAATTTTTTACTGTCGCAAATTTTAAATGCGCCGAGGATTGCTTTTCTATAGTAAATTTTTCAAAAAATAAGATTTTGCTGTCGCAAATTTTAAATACACCGAGGATTGCCTTTTCTATAGTGAATTTTTCAAAAAATAAGATTTTGCTGTCGCAAATTTTAAATACGCCGAGGATTGCCTTTTCTATAGTAAATTTTTCAAAAAATAAGTTTTTGCTGTCGCAAATTTTAAATACGCCGAGGATTGCCTTTTCTATAGTAAATTTTTCAAAAAATAATTTTTTACTGTAGCAAATTTTAAATACGCCGAGGATTGCCTTTTCTATAGTAAATTTTTCAAAAAATAATTTTTTATTGTCGCAAATTTTAAATACGCCGAGGATTGCATTTTCTATAGTAAATTTTTCAAGAAATAATTTCTTACTGTCGCAAATTTTAAATACGCCGAGGATTGCCTTTTCTATAGTAAATTTTTCAAAAAATAACATTTTACTGTCGCAAATTTTAAAAACGTCGAGGATTGCCTTTTCTATAGTAAATTTTTCAAAAAATAATTTTTTACTGTCGCAAATTTTAAATACGCACAGGATTGCCTTTTCTATAGTAAATTTTTCAAAAAATAATTTTTTACTGTCGCAAATTTTAAATACGCCGAGGATTGCCTTTTCCATAGTAAACTTTTCAAAAAATAATTTTTTACTGTCGCAAATTTTAAATACGCCGAGGATTGCCTTTTCTATAGTAAATTTTTCAAAAAATAATTTTTTACTGTCGCAAATTTTAAATACGCCGAGGATTGCCTTTTCCATAGTAAATTTTTCAAAAAATAATTTTTTGCTGTCGCAAATTTTAAATACGCCGAAGATTGCCTTTTCTATAGTAAATTTTTCAAAAAATAATTTTTTACTGTCGCAAATTTTAAATACGCCGAGGATTGCCTTTTCTATAGTAAATTTTTCAAAAAATAATTTTTTACTGTCGCAAATTTTAAATACGCCGAGGATTGCCTTTTCTATAGTAAATATTTCAAAATATAATTTTTTACTGTCGCAAATTTTAAAAACGCCGAGGATTGCCTTTTCTATAGTAAATTTTTCAAAAAATAATTTTTTACTGTAGCAAATTTTAAATACGCCGAGGATTGCCTTTTCTATAGTAAATTTTTCAATAAATAATTTTTTATTGTCGCAAATTTTAAATACGCCGAGGATTGCATTTTCTAGAGTAAATGTTTCAAAAAATAATTTTTTACTGTCGCAAATTTTAAATACGCCCAGGATTGCCCTTTCTATAGTAAATTTTTCAAAAAATAAGTTTTTGCTGTCGCAAATTTTAAATACGCCGAAGATTGCCTTTTCTATAGTAAATTTTTCAAAAAATAATTTTTTACTGTCGCAAATTTTAAATACGCCGAGGATTGCCTTTTCTATAGTAAATTTTTCAAAAAATAACATTTTACTGTCGCAAATTTTAAAAACGTCGAGGATTGCCTTTTCTATAGTAAATATTTCAAAAAATAATTTTTTACTGTCGCAAATTTTAAAAACGTCGAGGATTGCCTTTTCTATAGTAAATTTTTCAAAAAATTATTTTTTACTGTAGCAAATTTTAAATACGCCGAGGATTGCATTTTCTATAGAAAATTTTTCAAAAAATAATTTTTTACTGTCGCAAATTTTAAATACGCCGAGGATTGCCTTTTCCATAGTAAATTTTTCAAAAAATAATTTTTTACTGTCGCAAATTTTAAATACGCCGAGGATTGCATTTTCTATAGTAAATTTTTCAAAAAATAATTTTTTATTGTCGCAAATTTTAAATACGCCGAGGATTGCATTTTCTAGAGTAAATGTTTCAAAAAATAATTTTTTACTGTCGCAAATTTTAAATACGCCCAGGATTGCCCTTTCTATAGTAAATTTTTCAAAAAATAAGTTTTTGCTGTCGCAAATTTTAAATACGCCGAGGATTGCCTTTTCTATAGTAAATTTTTCAAAAAATAATTTTTTACTGTCGCAAATTTTAAATACGCCCAGGATTGCCTTTTCTATAGTAAATTTTTCAAAAAATAATTTTATATTGTCGCAAATTTTAAATACCCCGAGGATTGCATTTTCTATAGTAAATTTTTCAAAAAATAATTTTTTACTGTCGCAAATTTTAAATACGCCGAGGATTGCATTTTCTATAGTAAATTTTTCAAAAAATAATTTTTTACTGTCGCAAATTTTAAATACGCCGAGGATTGCATTTTCTATAGTAAATTTTTCAAAAAATAATTTTTTACTGTCGCAAATTTTAAATACGCCGAGGATTGCATTTTCTATAGAAAATTTTTCACAAAATAATTTTTTACTGTCGCAAATTTTAAATACGCCGAGGATTGCCTTTTCCATAGTAAATTTTTCAAAAAATAATTTTTTACTGTCGCAAATTTTAAATACGCCGAGGATTGCATTTTCTATAGTAAATTTTTCAAAAATAATTTTTTACTGTCGCAAATTTTAAATACGCCGAGGATTGCCTTTTCCATAGTCAATTTGTCAAAAAATAATTTTTTACTGTCGCAAATTTTAAATACGCCGTGGATTGCCTTTTTTATAGTAAATTTTTCAAAAAATAATTTTTTCTGTCACAAATTTTAAATACGCCGAGGATTGCATTTTCTATACTAAATTTTTCAAAAAATAATTTTTTACTGTCGCAAATTTTAAATACGCCGAGGATTGCCTTTTCCATAGTAAATTTTTCAAAAAATAATTTTTTGCTGTCGTAAATTTTAAATACGCCGAAGATTGCCTTTTCTATAGTAAATTTTTCAAAAAATAATTTTTTACTCTCGCAAATTTTAAATACGCCGAGGATTGCCTTTTCTATAGTGAATTTGTCAAAAAATAATTTTTTACTGTCGCAAATTTTAACTACGCCGAGGATGGCCTTTTCTATAGTAAATGTTTCAAAAAATAATTTTTTACTCTCGCAAATTTTAAATACGCCGAGGCTTGCCTTTTCTATAGTAAATTTTTCAAAAAATAACATTCTGCTGTCGCAAATTTTAAAAACGTCGAGGATTGCCTTTTCTATAGTAAATTTTTCAAAAAATAATTTTTTACTGTCGCAAATTTTAAATACGCCGAGGATTGCCTTTTCCATAGTAAATTTTTAAAAAAATAATTTTTTACTGTCGCAAATTTTAAATACGCCGAGGATTGCCTTTTCTATAGTAAATTTTTCAAAAAATAATTTTTTACTGTCGCAAGTTTTAAATACGCCGAGGATTGCCTTTTCCATAGTAAATTTTTCAAAAAATAATTTTTTACTGTCGCAAATTTTAAATACGCCGAAGATTGCCTTTTCTATAGTAAATTTTTCAAAAAATAATTTTTTACTGTCGCAAATTTTATATACGCCGAGGATTGCCTTTTCTATAGTAAATTTTTCAAAAAATAATTTTTTATTGTCGCAAATTTTAAATACGCCGAGGATTGCATTTTCTATAGTAAATTTTTCAAAAAATAATTTTTTACTGTCGCAAATTTTAAATACGCCGAGGATTGCCTTTTCTATAGTAATTTTTCAAAAAATAATTTTTTACTGTCGCAAATTTTAAATACGCCGAGGATTGCCTTTTCTATAGTAAATTTTTCAAAAAATAATTTTTTATTGTCGCAAATTTTAAATACGACGAGGATTGCATTTTCTATAGTAAATTTTTCAAAAAATAATTTTTTACTGTCGCAAATTTTAAATACGCACAGGATTGCCCTTTCTATAGTAAATTTTTCAAAAAATAAGTTTTTGCTGTCGCAAATTTTAAATACGCCGAGGATTGCCTTTTCTATAGTAAATTTTTCAAAAAATAATTTTTTACTGTCGCAAATTTTAAATACGCCCAAGATTGCCCTTTCTATAGTAAATTTTCAAAAAATAATTTTTTATTGTCGCAAATTTTAAATACGCCGAGGATTGCCTTTTCCATAGTAAATTTTTCAAAAAATAATTTTTTGCTGTCGCAAATTTTAAATACGCCGAAGATTGCCTTTTCTATAGTAAATTTTTCAAAAAATAATTTTTTACTCTCGCAAATTTTAAATACCCCGAGGATTGCCTTTTCTATAGTGAATTTGTCAAAAAATAATTTTTTACTGTCGCAAATTTTAAATACACCGAGGTTTGCCTTTTCTATAGTAAATTTTTCAAAAAATAATTTTTTACTGTCGCAAGTTTTAAATACGCCGAGGATTGCCTTTTCCATAGTAAATTTTTCAAAAAATAATTTTTTTGCTGTCGCGAATTTTAAATACGCCGAAGATTGCCTTTTCTATATTAAATTTTAAATACGCCGAGGATTGCCTTTTCTATAGTGAATTTGTCAAAAAATAATTTTTTACTGTCGCAAATTTTAAATACGCCGAGGATTGCCTTTTCTATAGTAAATTTTTCAAAAAATAATTTTTTCTGTCACAAATTTTAAATACGCCGAGGATTGCATTTTCTATACTAAATTTTTCAAAAAATAATTTTTTACTGTCGCAAATTTTAAATACGCCGAGGATGGCCTTTTCTATAGTAAATGTTTCAAAAAATAATTTTTTACTGTCGCAAATTTTAAATACGCCGAGGATTGCCTTTTCTATAGTAAATTTTTCAAAAAATAATTTTTTACTGTAGCAAATTTTAAATACGCCGAGGATTGCCTTTTCTATAGTAAATTTTTCAAAAAATAATTTTTCACTGTCGCAAGTGTTAAATACGCCGAGGATTGCCTTTTCCATAGTAAATTTGTCAAAAAATAATTTTTTACTGTCGCAAATTTTAAATACGCCGAAGATTGCCTTTTCTATAGTAAATTTTTCAAAAAATAATTTTTTACTGTCGCAAATTTTATATACGCCGAGGATTGCCTTTTCTATAGTAAATTTTTCAAAAAATAATTTTTTATTGTCGCAAATTTTAAATACGCCGAGGATTGCATTTTCTATAGTAAATTTTTCAAAAAATAATTATTTACTGTCGCAAATTTTAAATACGCCGAGGATTGCCTTTTCTATAGTAAATTTTTCAAAAAATAATTTTTTACTGTCGCAAATTTTAAATACGCCGAGGATTGCCTTTTCTATAGTAAATTTTTCAAAAAATAATTTTTTATTGTCGCAAATTTTAAATACGACGAGGATTGCATTTTCTATAGTAAATTTTTCAAAAAATAATTTTTTACTGTCGCAAATTTTAAATACGCACAGGATTGCCCTTTCTATAGTAAATTTTTCAAAAAATAAGTTTTTGCTGTCGCAAATTTTAAATACGCCGAGGATTGCCTTTTCTATAGTAAATTTTTCAAAAAATAATTTTTTACTGTCGCAAATTTTAAATACGCCCAAGATTGCCCTTTCTATAGTAAATTTTCAAAAAATAATTTTTTATTGTCGCAAATTTTAAATACGCCGAGGATTGCCTTTTCCATAGTAAATTTTTCAAAAAATAATTTTTTGCTGTCGCAAATTTTAAATACGCCGAAGATTGCCTTTTCTATAGTAAATTTTTCAAAAAATAATTTTTTACTCTCGCAAATTTTAAATACGCCGAGGATTGCCTTTTCTATAGTGAATTTGTCAAAAAATAATTTTTTACTGTCGCAAATTTTAAATACACCGAGGTTTGCCTTTTCTATAGTAAATTTTTCAAAAAATAATTTTTTACTGTCGCAAGTTTTAAATACGCCGAGGATTGCCTTTTCCATAGTAAATTTTTCAAAAAATAATTTTTTTGCTGTCGCGAATTTTAAATACGCCGAAGATTGCCTTTTCTATATTAAATTTTAAATACGCCGAGGATTGCCTTTTCTATAGTGAATTTGTCAAAAAATAATTTTTTACTGTCGCAAATTTTAAATACGCCGAGGATTGCCTTTTCTATAGTAAATTTTTCAAAAAATAATTTTTTCTGTCACAAATTTTAAATACGCCGAGGATTGCATTTTCTATACTAAATTTTTCAAAAAATAATTTTTTACTGTCGCAAATTTTATATACGCCGAGGATTGCCTTTTCCATAGTAAATTTTTCAAAAAATAATTTTTTGCTGTCGCAAATTTTAAATACGCCGAAGATTGCCTTTTCTATAGTAAATTTTTCAAAAATAATTTTTTACTCTCGCAAATTTTAAATACGCCGAGGATTGCCTTTTCTATAGTGAATTTGTCAAAAAATAATTTTTTACTGTCGCAAATTTTAAATACGCCGAGGATGGCCTTTTCTATAGTAAATGTTTCAAAAATAATTTTTTACTGTCGC
>CAWUPM010000905.1:0-92797 GCA_963924295.1 Dioctria rufipes
AAATAATATTTTTTACTGTCGCAAATTTTTAATATGCCGAGAATTGCCTTTTCTATAGTGAATTTGTCAAAAAATAAATTTTTACAGTGGCAAATTTTAAATATACCGATGATTGCCTTTTCTATAGTGAATTTTTCAAAAATTATTTTTTGCTGTCGCAAATTTTAAATACGCCGAGGATTGCATTTTCTATAGTGAATTTGTCAAAAAATAATTTTTTACAGTCGAAAATTTTAAACACGCCGAGTATTGCCTTTTCTATAGTAAATTTATCAAAAAATAATTTTTTACTGCCGCAAATTTTAAATACGCCGAGGATTGCCTTTTCTTTAGTGAATTTGTCAAAATAATATTTTTTACTGTCGCAAATTTTGAATACGCCGAGGATTGCCTTTTCTATAGTGAATTTGTCAAAAAATAATTTTTTACTGTCGCAAATTTTAAATACGCCGAGGATTGCCTTTTCTATAGCGAATTTGTCAAAAAATAATTTTTTACTGGAGCAAATTTTAAATATACCGAGGATTTAATTTTCTATAGTGAATTTTTCAAAAAATTATTTTTTGCTGTCGCAAATTTTAAATACGCCGAGGATTGCCTTTTCTATAGTAAATATTTCAAAAAATAATTTTTTATTGTCGCAAATTTTAAATACGCCGAGGGTTGCCTTTTCTATAGCAAATTTTTCAAAAAATAATTTTTTAATGTCGCAAATTTTAAATACGCCGGGGATTGCCTTTTCTATAGTGAATTTGCCAAAATAATATTTGTTACTGTCGCAAATTTTAAATACGCCGAGGATTGCCTTTTCTATAGTGAATTTGTCAAAAAATAATTTTTTATTGTAGCAAATTTTAAATATACCGAGGATTTAATTTTCTATAGTGAATTTTTCAAAAAATTATTTTTTGCTCTCGCAAATTTTAAATACGCTGAGGATTGCCTTTTCTATAGTAAATATTTCAAAAAATAATTTTTTACTGTCGCAAATTTTAAATACGCAGAGTATTGCCTTTTCTATAGTAAATTTTTCAAAATATAATTTTTTACTGTCGCAAATTTTAAATACGCCGAGGGTTGCCTTTTCTATAGTGAATTTGTCAAAATATTATTTTTTACGGTCGCAAATTTTAAATACGCCGAGGATTGCCTTTTCTATAGTAAATATTTCAAAAAATAATTTTTTATTGTCGCAAATTTTAAATACGCCGAGGATTGCCTTTTCTATAGCAAATTTTTCAAAAAATAATTTTTTACTGTCGCAAATTTTAAATACGCCGGGGATTGCCTTTTCTATAGTGAATTTGCCAAAATAATATTTTTTACTGTCGCAAATTTTAAATACGCCGAGGATTGCCTTTTCTATAGTGAATTTGTCAAAAAATAATTTTTTACTGTAGCAAATTTTAAATATACCGAAGATTTAATTTTCTATAGTGAATTTTTCAAAAAATTATTTTTTGCTCTCGCAAATTTTAAATACGCCGAGGATTGCCTTTTCTATAGTGAATTTGTCAAAATATTATTTTTTACTGTCGCAAATTTTAAATACGCCGGGGATTGCCTTTTCTATAGTGAATTTGTCAAAAAATAATTTTTTACAGTCGAAAATTTTAAACACGCCGAGTATTGCCTTTTCTATAGTAAATTTATCAAAAAATAATTTTTTACTGCCGCAAATTTTAAATACGCCGAGGATTGCCTTTTCTTTAGTGAATTTGTCAAAATAATATTTTTTACTGTCGCAAATTTTGAATACGCCGAGGATTGCCTTTTCTATAGTGAATTTGTCAAAAAATAATTTTTTACTGTCGCAAATTTTAAATACGCCGAGGATTGCCTTTTGTATAGTGAATTTGTCAAAAAATAATTTTTTACTGTAGCAAATTTTAAATATACCGAGGATTTAATTTTCCATAGTGAATTTTTCAAAAAATTATTTTTTGCTGTCGCAAATTTTAAATACGCCGAGGATTGCCTTTTCTATAGTAAATATTTCAAAAAATAATTTTTTATTGTCGCAAATTTTAAATACGCCGAGGATTGCCTTTTCTATAGCAAATTTTTCAAAAAATAATTTTTTACTGTCGCAAATTTTAAATACGCCGGGGATTGCCTTTTCTATAGTGAATTTGCCAAAATAATATTTTTTACTGTCGCAAATTTTAAATACGCCGAGGATTGCCTTTTCTATAGTGAATTTGTCAAAAAATAATTTTTTACTGTAGCAAATTTTAAATATACCGAAGATTTAATTTTCTATAGTGAATTTTTCAAAAAATTATTTTTTGCTCTCGCAAATTTTAAATACGCTGAGGATTGCCTTTTCTATAGTAAATATTTCAAAAAATAATTTTTTACTGTCGCAAATTTTAAATACGCAGAGTATTGCCTTTTCTATAGTAAATTTTTCAAAATATAATTTTTTACTGTCGCAAATTTCAAATACGCCGAGGGTTGCCTTTTCTATAGTGAATTTGAATTTTTTAAAATCGCATAGTGAATTTGTCAAAAAATTATTTTTTACTGTCACAAATTTTAAATACGCCGAGGATTGCCTTTCCTATAGCGAATTTGTCAAAAAATAATTTTTTACTATCGAAAATTTTAAATACGCCGAGGATTGCCTTTTCTTTAGTGAATTTGTCAAAATAATATTTTTTACTGTCGCAAATTTTGAATACGCCGAGGATTGCCTTTTCTATAGTGAATTTGTCAAAAAATAATTTTTTACTGTCGCAAATTTTAAATACGCCGAGTATTGCCTTTTCTATAGTGAATTTGTCAAAAATTAATTTTTTACAATCGCATATTTTTAATACGCCGGGGGTTGCCTTTTCTATAGTGAATTTGTCAAAAAATAATTTTTTACTGTCGCAAATTTTAAATACGCCGAGGATTGCCTTTTATATAGTGAATTTGTCAAAAAATAATTTTTTACTGTCGCAAATTTTAAATATACCGAAGATTGCCTTTTCTATAGTGAATTTTTCAAAAAATGATTTTTTACTGTCGCAAATCTTAAATACGCCTAGGGTTGCCCTTTCTATAGTGAATTTGTCAAAAAATAATTTTTTATTGTCGCAAATTTTAAATATGCCGAGGATTGCCTTTTCTATAGTAAATGTTTCAAAAAAAAAATATTTCACTGTCACAAATTTTAAATATACAGGGGATTGCCTTTTCTATAGTGAATTTTTCAAAAAATTATTTTTTACTGTCGAAAATTTTAAATACGCCGAGGATTGCCTTTTCTATAGTAAATTTTTCAAAATATAATTTTTTACTGTCTCAAATT
Source organism: Dioctria rufipes (assembly GCA_963924295.1). Lineage (NCBI taxonomy): Eukaryota > Metazoa > Arthropoda > Insecta > Diptera > Asilidae > Dioctria > Dioctria rufipes. The sequence continues at coordinate 3,299 of CAWUPM010000905.1, forward strand.
TTAACTACGCCGAGGATTGCCTTTGCTATAGTAAATTTTTCAAAAAAGTTATTTTTATCTGTCGCAAATTTTAAATACGCGGAGGATTGCCTTTTCTATAGTAAATTTGTCAAAATAATATTTTTTACTGTCGCAAATTTTTAATACGCCGAGAATTGCCTTTTCTATAGTGAATTTGTCAAAAAATAAATTTTTAAAGTGGCAAATTTTAAATATACCGATGATTGCCTTTTCTATAGTGAATTTTTCAAAAAATTATTTTTTGCTGTCGCAAATTTTAAATACGCCGAGGATTGCATTTTCTATAGTGAATTTGTCAAAAAATAATTTTTTACAGTCGAAAATTTTATACACGCCGAGTATTGCCTTTTCTATAGTAAATTTATCAAAAAATAATTTTTTACTGTCGCAAATTTTAAATACGCCGAGGATTGCCTTTTCTTTAGTGAATTTGTCAAAATAATATTTTTTACTGTCGCAAATTTTGAATACGCCGAGGATTGCCTTTTCTATAGTGAATTTGTCAAAAAATAATTTTTTACTGTCCCAAATTTTAAATACGCCGAGGATTGCCTTTTCTATAGTGAATTTTTCAAAAAATAGTTTTTTACTGTAGCAAATTTTAAATATACCGAGGATTTAATTTTCTATAGTGAACTTTTCAAAAAATTATTTTTTGCTGTCGCAAATTTTAAATACGCCGAGGATTGCCTTTTCTATAGTAAATATTTCAAAAAATAATTTTTTATTGTCGCAAATTTTAAATACGCCGAGCATTGCCTTTTCTATAGCAAATTTTTCAAAAAATAATTTTTTAATGTCGCAAATTTTAAATACGCCGAGGATTGCCTTTTCTATAGTGAATTTGTCAAAATAATATTTTTTACTGTCGCAAATTTTAAATACGCCGAGGACTGCCTTTTCTATAGTGAATTTGTCAAAAAATAATTTTTTACTGTAGCAAATTTTAAATATACCGAGGATTTTATTTTCTATAGTGAATTTTTCAAAAAATTATTTTTTGCTCTCGCAAATTTTAAATACGCCGAGGATTGCCTTTTCTATAGTAAATATTTCAAAAAATAATTTTTTACTGTCGCAAATTTTAAATACGCAGAGGATTGCCTTTTCTATAGTAAATTTTTCAAAATATAATTTTTTACTGTCGCAAATTTTAAATACGCCGAGGGTTGCCTTTTCTATAGTGAATTTGTCAAAATATTATTTTTTACGGTCGCAAATTTTTAATACGCCGAGGATTGCCTTTTCTATAGTAAATTTTTCAAAAAATAATTTTTTATTGTCGAAAATTTTAAAGACGCCGAGGATTGCCATTTTTTTAGTGAATTTGTCACAAAATAAATTTTTACAGTGGCAAATTTTAAATATACCGAGGATTTAATTTTCTATAGTGAATTTTTCAAAAAATTATTTTTTGCTGGCGCAAATTTTAAATACGCCGAGGATTACCTTTTCTATGGTGAATTTGTCAAAAAATAATTTTTTACAATCGCATATTTTTCATACGCCGGGGGTTGCCTTTTCTATAGTGAATTTGTCAAAAAATAATTTTTTACTGTCGCAAATTTTAAATACGCCGAGGATTGCCTTTTATATAGTGAATTTGTAAAAAATAATTTTTTAATGTCGCAAATTTTAAATATACTGAGGATTGCCTTTTCTATAGTGAATTTTTCAAAAAATGATTTTTTACAGTGGCAAATTTTAAATATACCGATGATTGCCTTTTCTGTAGTCAATTTTTCAAAAAATTATTTTTTGCTGTCGCAAATTTTAAATACGCCGAGGATTGCCTTTTCTATAGTAAATTTTTCAAAAAATTATTTTTACTGTCGCAAATTTTAAATACGCCTAGGATTGCCTTTTCTATAGTAAATTTTTCAAGAAATTATTTTTTACGGTCGCAAATTTTAAATACGCCGAGGATTGCCTTTTCTATAGTGAATTTGCCAAAAAATAATTTTTACTGTCGCAAATTTTAAATACTCCGAGGATTGCCTTTTCTATAGTAAATTTTTCAAAACATAATTTTTTACTTTCGCAAATTTTAAATACGCCGAGGATTGCCTTTTCTATAGTGATTTTGTCAAAATAATATTTTTTACTGTCGCAAATTTTAAATACGCCGAGGATTGCCTTTTCTATAGTGAATTTGTCAAAAAATATTTTTTTACTGTCGCAAATTTTAAATATACCGAGGATTTAATTTTCTATAGTAAATTTTTCAAAAAATAATTTTTTACTGTCGCAAATTTCAAATACGCCGAGGATTGCTTTCTCTATGGTGAATTTGTCAAAATAATATTTTTTACTGTCGCAAATTTTAAATACGCAGAGGATTGCCTTTTGTATAGTGAATTTTTCAAAATTTTTTAAAAAAATAATTTTTATCTGTCGCAAATTTTAAATACGCGGAGGATTGCCTTTTCTATAGTAAATTTGTCAAAATAATATTTTTTACTGTCGCAAATTTTTAATATGCCGAGAATTGCCTTTTCTATAGTGAATTTGTCAAAAAATAAATTTTTACAGTGGCAAATTTTAAATATACCGATGATTGCCTTTTCTATAGTGAATTTTTCAAAAAATTATTTTTTGCTGTCGGAAATTTTAAATACGCCGAGGATTGCATTTTCTATAGTGAATTTGTCAAAAAATAATTTTTTTACAGTCGAAAATTTTAAACACGCCGAGTATTGCCTTTTCTATAGTAAATTTATCAAAAAATAATTTTTTACTGCCGCAAATTTTAAATACGCCGAGGATTGCCTTTTCTTTAGTGAATTTGTCAAAATAATATTTTTTACTGTCGCAAATTTTGAATACGCCGAGGATTGCCTTTTCTATAGTGAATTTGTCAAAAAATAATTTTTTACTGTCGCAAATTTTAAATACGCCGAGGATTGCCTTTTCTATAGCGAATTTGTCAAAAAATAATTTTTTACTGGAGCAAATTTTAAATATACCGAGGATTTAATTTTCTATAGTGAATTTTTCAAAAAATTATTTTTTGCTGTCGCAAATTTTAAACACGCCGAGGATTGCCTTTTCTATAGTAAATATTTCAAAAAATAATTTTTTATTGTCGCAAATTTTAAATACGCCGAGGGTTGCCTTTTCTATAGCAAATTTTTCAAAAAATAATTTTTTAATGTCGCAAATTTTAAATACGCCGGGGATTGCCTTTTCTATAGTGAATTTGCCAAAATAATATTTGTTACTGTCGCAAATTTTAAATACGCCGAGGATTGCCTTTTCTATAGTGAATTTGTCAAAAAATAATTTTTTATTGTAGCAAATTTTAAATATACCGAGGATTTAATTTTCTATAGTGAATTTTTCAAAAAATTATTTTTTGCTCTCGCAAATTTTAAATACGCTGAGGATTGCCTTTTCTATAGTAAATATTTCAAAAAATAATTTTTTACTGTCGCAAATTTTAAATACGCAGAGTATTGCCTTTTCTATAGTAAATTTTTCAAAATATTATTTTTTACTGTCGCAAATTTTAAATACGCCGAGGGTTGCCTTTTCTATAGTGAATTTGTCAAAATATTATTTTTTACGGTCGCAAATTTTAAATACGCCGAGGATTGCCTTTTCTATAGTGAATTTGTCAAAAAATAAATTTTTACTGTGGCAAATTTTAAATATACCGAGGTTTGCCTTTTCCATAGTAAATTTTTCAAAAAATTATTTTTTACTGTCACAAATTTTAAATAAGCCGAGGATTACCTTTTCTATGGTGAATTTGTCAAAAAATAATTTTTTAAAATCGCATAGTGAATTTGTCAAAAAATTATTTTTTACTGTCACAAATTTTAAATACGCCGAGGATTGCCTTTCCTATAGCGAATTTGTCAAAAAATAATTTTTTACTATCGAAAATTTTAAATACGCCGAGGATTGCCTTTTCTTTAGTGAATTTGTCAAAATAATATTCTTTACTGTCGCAAATTTTGAATACGCCGAGGATTGCCTTTTCTATAGTGCATTTGTCAAAAAATAATTTTTTACTGTCGCAAATTTTAAATACGCCGAGTATTGCCTTTTCTATAGTGAATTTGTCAAAAATTAATTTTTTACAATCGCATATCTTTAATACGCCGGGGGTTGCCTTTTCTATAGTGAATTTGTCAAAAAATAATTTTTTACTGTCGCAAATTTTAAATACGCCGAGGATTGCCTTTTATATAGTGAATTTGTCAAAAAATAATTTTTTACTGTCGCAAATTTTAAATATACCGAAGATTGCCTTTTCTATAGTGAATTTTTCAAAAAATGATTTTTTACTGTCGCAAATCTTAAATTCGCCTAGAGTTGCCCTTTCTATAGTGAATTTGTCAAAAAATAATTTTTTATTGTCGCAAATTTTAAATATGCCGAGGATTGCCTTTTCTATAGTAAATGTTTCAAAAAAAAATATTTCACTGTCACAAATTTTAAATATACAGAGGATTGCCTTTTCTATAGTGAATTTTTCAAAAAATTATTTTTTTACTGTCGAAAATTTTAAATACGCCGAGGATTGCCTTTTCTATAGTAAATTTTTCAAAATATAATTTTTTACTGTCTCAAATTTTAACTACGCCGAGGATTGCCTTTGCTATAGTAAATTTTTCAAAAAAATAATTTTTATCTGTCGCAAATTTTAAATACGCGGAGAATTGCCTTTTCTATAGTAAATTTGTCAAAATAATATTTTTTACTGTCGCAAATTTTTAATACGCCGAGAATTGCCTTTTCTATAGTGAATTTGTCAAAAAATAAATTTTTAAAGTGGCAAATTTTAAATATACCGATGATTGCCTTTTCTACACTGAATTTTTCAAAAAAATATTTTTTGCTGTCGCAAATTTTAAATACGCCGAGGATTGCATTTTCTATAGCGAATTTGTCAAAAAATACTTTTTTACAGTCGAAAATTTTATACACGCCGAGTATTGCCTTTTCTATAGTAAATTTATCAAAAAATAATTTTTTACTGTCGCAAATTTTAAATACGCCGAGGATTGCCTTTTCTTTAGTGAATTTGTCAAAATAATATTTTTTACTGTCGCAAATTTTGAATACGCCGAGGATTGCCTTTTCTATAGTGAATTTGTCAAAAAATAATTTTTTACTGTCGCAAATTTTAAATACGCCGAGGATTGCCTTTTCTATAGTGAATTTTTCAAAAAATAATTTTTTACTGTAGCAAATTTTAAATATACCGAGGATTTAATTTTCTATAGTGAATTTTTCAAAAAATTATTTTTTGCTGTCGCAAATTTTAAATACGCCGAGGATTGCCTTTTCTATAGTAAATATTTCAAAAAATAATTTTTTATTGTCGCAAATTTTAAATACGCCGAGGATTGCCTTTTCTATAGCAAATTTTTCAAAAAATAATTTTTTAATGTCGCAAATTTTAAATACGCCGAGGATTGCCTTTTCTATAGTGAATTTGTCAAAATAATATTTTTTACTGTCGCAAATTTTAAATACGCCGAGGACTGCCTTTTCTATAGTGAATTTGTCAAAAAATAATTTTTTACTGTAGCAAATTTTAAATATACCGAGGATTTAATTTTCTATAGTGAATTTTTCAAAAAATTATTTTTTGCTCTCGCAAATTTTAGATACGCCGAGGATTGCCTTTTCTGTAGTAAATATTTCAAAAAATAATTTTTTACTGTCGCAAATTTTAAATACGCAGAGGATTGCCTTTTCTATAGTAAATTTTTCAAAATATAATTTTTTACTGTCGCAAATTTTAAATACGCCGAGGGTTGCCTTTTCTATAGTGAATTTGTCAAAATATTATTTTTTACGGTCGCAAATTTTAAATACGCCGAGGATTGCCTTTTCTATAGTGAATTTGTCAAAAAATAAATTTTTACTGTGGCAAATTTTAAATATACCGAGGATTGCCTTTTCTATAGTAAATTTTTCAAAAAATTATTTTTTACTGTCACAAATTTTAAATACGCCGAGGATTACCTTTTCTATGGTGAATTTGTCAAAAAATAATTTTTTAAAATCGCATATTTTTCATACGCCGAGGGTTGCCTTTTCTATAGTGAATTTGTCAAAAAATTATTTTTTACTGTCGCAAATTTTAAATACGCCGAGGATTGCCTTTTATATAGTGAATTTGTAAAAAATAATTTTTTATTGTCGCAAATTTTAAATATACCGAGGATTGCCTTTTCTATAGTGAATTTTTCAAAAAAATATTTTTTACTATCGAAAATTTTAAATACGCCGAGGATTGCCTTTTCTATAGTAAATTTTTCAAAAAATAATTTTTCACTGTCTCAAATTTTAACTACGACGAGGATTGCCTTTGCTATAGTAAATTTTTCAAAAAAATAATTTTTTTCTGTCGCAAATTTTAAATACGCGGAGGATTGCCTTTTCTATAGCAAATTTGTCAAAATAATATTTTTTACTGTCGCAAATTTTTAATACGCCGAGGATTGCCTTTTCTATAGTAAATTTTTCAAAAAATAATTTTTTACTGTCGAAAATTTTAAATACGCCGAGGATTGCCATTTCTTTAGTGAATTTGTCACAAAATAAATTTTTACAGTGGCAAATTTTAAATATACCGAGGATTTAATTTTCTATAGTGAATTTTTCAAAAAATTATTTTTTGCTGTCGCAAATTTTAAATACGCCGAGGATTACCTTTTCTATGGTGAATTTGTCAAAAAATAATTTTTTACAATCGCATATTTTTCATACGCCGGGGGTTGCCTTTTCTATAGTGAATTTGTCAAAAAATAATTTTTTACTGTCGCAAATTTTAAATACGCCGAGGATTGCCTTTTATATAGTGAATTTGTAAAAAATAATTTTTTACTGTCGCAAATTTTAAATATACTGAGGATTGCCTTTTCTATAGTGAATTTTTCAAAAAATGATTTTTTACAGTGGCAAATTTTAAATATACCGATGATTGCCTTTTCTGTAGTCAATTTTTCAAAAAATTATTTTTTGCTGTCGCAAATTTTAAATACGCCGAGGATTGCCTTTTCTATAGTAAATTTTTCAAAAAATTATTTTTACTGTCGCAAATTTTAAATACGCCTAGGATTGCCTTTTCTATAGTAAATTTTTCAAGAAATTATTTTTTACGGTCGCAAATTTTAAATACGCCGAGGATTGCCTTTTCTATAGCGAATTTGTCAAAAAATAATTTTTTACTATCGAAAATTTTAAATACGCCGAGGATTGCCTTTTTTTTAGTGAATTTGTCAAAATAATATTTTTTACTGTCGCAAATTTTGAATACGCCGAGGATTGCCTTTTCTATAGTGTATTGGTCAAAATAATATTTTTTACTGTCGCAAATTTTAAATGCGCCGAGGATTGCCTTTTCTATAGTGAATTTGTCAAAAAATAATTTTTTACTGTCGAAAATTTTAAATACGCCGAGGATTGCCATTTCTTTAGTGAATTTGTCAAAAAATAAATTTTTACAGTGGCAAATTTTAAATATACCGATAATTGCCTTTTCTGTAGTGAATTTTTCAAAAAATTATTTTTTGCTGTCGCAAATTTTAAATACGCCGAGGATTGCCTTTTCTATAATAAATTTTTCAAAAAATAATTTTTTACTGTGGAAAATTTGAAATACGCCGAGGATTGCCTTTTCTTTAGTGAATTTGTCAAAATAATATTTTTTACTCTCGCAAATTTTGAATACGCCGAGGATTGCCTTTTCTATAGTGAATTGGTAAAAATAAAATTTTTTACTATAGTGAATTTTTCAAAAAATTATTTTTTACTGTCACAAATTTTAAATACGCCGAGGATTACCTTTTCTATGGTGAAATTGTCAAAAAATAATTTTTTACTATCGCATATTTTTTAATACGCCGGGGGTTGCCATTTCTATAGTGAATTTGTCAAAAAATAATTTTTTACTGTCGCAAATTTTAAATACGCCGAGGATTGCCTTTTCTATAGTAAATTTTTCAAAAAATAATTTTTTACTGTCTCAAATTTTAACTACGCCGAGGATTGCTTTTGCTATAGTAAATTTTTCAAAAAAATAATTTTTTTCTGTCGCAAATTTTAAATACGCGGAGGATTGCCTTTTCTATAGTGAATTTGTCAAAAAATAAATTTTTACAGTGGCAAATTTTAAATATACCGATGATTGCCTTTTCTATAGTGAATTTTTCAAAAAATTATTTTTTGCTGTCGAAAATTTTAAATACGCCGAGGATTGCCTTTTCTATAGTAAATTTTTCAAAAAATAATTTTTACTGTCGCAAATTTTAAATACGCCTAGGATTGCCTTTTCTATAGTAAATTTTTCAAGAAATTATTTTTTACGGTCGCAAATTTTAAATACGCCGAGGATTATCTTTTCTATAGCGAATTTGTCAAAAAATAATTTTGTACTGTCGAAAATTTTAAATACGCCGAGGATTGCCTTTTCTTTAGTGAATTTGTCAAAATAATATTTTTTACTGTCGCAAATTTTGAATACGCCGAGGATTGCCTTTTCTATAGTGAATTTGTCAAAAAATAATTTTTTACTGTCGCAAATTTTAAATACGCCGAGGATTGCCTTTTCTATAGTGAATTTGTCAAAAAATAATTTTTTAAAATCGCATATTTTTCATACGCCGAGGGTTGCCTTTTCTATAGTGAATTTGTCAAAAAATTATTTTTTACTGTCGCAAATTTTAAATACGCCGAGGATTGCCTTTTATATAGTGAATTTGTAAAAAATAATTTTTTATTGTCGCAAATTTTAAATATACCGAGGATTGCCTTTTCTATAGTGAATTTTTCAAAAAAATATTTTTTACTATCGAAAATTTTAAATACGCCGAGGATTGCCTTTTCTATAGTAAATTTTTCAAAAAATAATTTTTTACTGTCTCAAATTTTAACTACGACGAGGATTGCCTTTGCTATAGTAAATTTTTCAAAAAAATAATTTTTTTCTGTCGCAAATTTTAAATACGCGGAGGATTGCCTTTTCTATAGCAAATTTGTCAAAATAATATTTTTTACTGTCGCAAATTTTTAATACGCCGAGGATTGCCTTTTCTATAGTAAATTTTTCAAAAAATAATTTTTTACTGTCGAAAATTTTAAATACGCCGAGGATTGCCATTTCTTTAGTGAATTTGTCACAAAATAAATTTTTACAGTGGCAAATTTTAAATATACCGAGGGTTTAATTTTCTATAGTGAATTTTTCAAAAAATTATTTTTTGCTGTCGCAAATTTTAAATACGCCGAGGATTACCTTTTCTATGGTGAATTTGTCAAAAAATAATTTTTTACAATCGCATATTTTTCATACGCCGGGGGTTGCCTTTTCTATAGTGAATTTGTCAAAAAATAATTTTTTACTGTCGCAAATTTTAAATACGCCGAGGATTGCCTTTTATATAGTGAATTTGTAAAAAATAATTTTTTACTGTCGCAAATTTTAAATATACTGAGGATTGCCTTTTCTATAGTGAATTTTTCAAAAAATGATTTTTTACAGTGGCAAATTTTAAATATACCGATGATTGCCTTTTCTGTAGTCAATTTTTCAAAAAATTATTTTTTGCTGTCGCAAATTTTAAATACGCCGAGGATTGCCTTTTCTATAGTAAATTTTTCAAAAAATTATTTTTACTGTCGCAAATTTTAAATACGCCTAGGTTTGCCTTTTCTATAGTAAATTTTTCAAGAAATTATTTTTTACGGTCGCAAATTTTGAATACGCCGAGGATTGCCTTTTCTATAGTGTATTGGTCAAAATAATATTTTTTACTGTCGCAAATTTTAAATGCGCCGAGGATTGCCTTTTCTATAGTGAATTTGTCAAAAAATAATTTTTTACTGTCGAAAATTTTAAATACGCCGAGGATTGCCATTTCTTTAGTGATTTTGTCAAAAAATAAATTTTTACAGTGGCAAATTTTGAATATACCGATGATTGCCTTTTCTGTAGTGAATTTTTCAAAAAATTATTTTTTGCTGTCGCAAATTTTAAATACGCCGAGGATTGCCTTTTCTATAATAAATTTTTCAAAAAATAATTTTTTACTGTGGAAAATTTTAAATACGCCGAGGATTGCCTTTTCTTTAGTGAATTTGTCAAAATAATATTTTTTACTCTCGCAAATTTTGAATACGCCGAGGATTGCCTTTTCTATAGTGAATTGGTAAAAATAAAATTTTTTACTATAGTGAATTTGTCAAAAAATAGTTTTTTACTGTCGCAAATTTTAAATATACCGAGGATTGCCTTTTCTATAGTGAATTTTCAAAAAATGATTTTTTACTGTCGCAAATTTTAAATACGCCTAGGGTTGCCCTTTCTATAGGGAATTTGTCAAAAAATAATTTTTTATTGTCGCAAATTTTAAATACGCCGAGGATTGCCTTTTCTATAGTAAATTTTTCAACAAAAAAATATCTTACTGTCACAAATTTTAAATATACAGAGGATTGCCTTTTCTATAGTGAATTTTTCAAAAAATTATTTTTTACTGTCGAAAATTTTAAATGCGCCGAGGATTGCCTTTTCTATAGTAAATTTTTCAAAAAATAATTTTTTACTGTCTCAAATTTTAAATACGCCGAGGATTGCCTTTGCTATAGTAAATTTTTCAAAAAAATAATTTTATTCTGTCGCAAATTTTAAATACGCGGAGGAATGCCTTTTCTATAGTAAATTTGTCAAAATAATATTTTTTACTGTCGCAAATTTTTAATACGCCGAGGATTGCCTTTTCTATAGTGAATTTGTAAAAAAATAAATTTTTACTGTGGCAAATTTTAAATATACCGATGATTGCCTTTTCTGTAGTGAATTTTTCCAAAAATTATTTTTTGCTGTCGCAAATTTTAAATACGCCGAGGATTGCCTTTTCTATAGTAAATTTTTCAAGAAATTATTTTTTACGGTCGCAAATTTTAAATACGCAGAGGATTGCCTTTTCTATAGTAAATATTTCAAAAAATAATTTTTTAATGTCGCAAATTTTAAATACGCCGAGGATTGCCTTTTCTATAGTGAATTTGTCAAAATAATATTTTTTACTGTCGCAAATTTTAAACACGACGAGGATTGCCTTTTCTATAGTGAATTTGTCAAAAAACAATTTTTTACTGTAGAAAATTTTAAATATACCGAGGATTTAATTTTCTGTAGTGATATTTACAAAAAATTATTTTTTGCTGTCGCAAATTTTAAATACGCCGAGGATTGCCTTTTCTATAGTAAATTTTTCAAAAAATAACTTTTTTCTGTCGCAAATTTTAAATACGCAGAGGATTGCCTTTTCTATAGTAAACTTTTCAAAAAATAATTTTCTACTGTCGCAAATTTTAAATACGCCGAGGATTACCTTTTCTATAGTGAATTTGTCAAAATAATATTTTTTACGGTCGCAAATTTAAAATACGCCGAGGATTGCATTTTCTATAGTGAATTTGTCAAAAAATAAATTTTTACTGTGGCAAATTTTAAATATACCGAGGATTGCCCTTTCTATAGGGAATTTGTCAAAAAATAATTTTTTATTGTCGCAAATTTTAAATACGCCGAGGATTGCCTTTTCTATAGTAAATTTTTCAACAAAAAAATATCTTACTGTCACAAATTTTAAATATACAGAGGATTGCCTTTTCTGTAGTGAATTTTTCAAAAAATTATTTTTTACTGTCGAAAATTTTAAATGCGCCGAGGATTGCCTTTTCTATAGTAAATTTTTCAAAAAATAATTTTTTACTGTCTCAAATTTTAAATACGCCGAGGATTGCCTTTGCTATAGTAAATTTTTCAAAAAAATAATTTTATTCTGTCGCAAATTTTAAATACGCGGAGGAATGCCTTTTCTATAGTAAATTTGTCAAAATAATATTTTTTACTGTCGCAAATTTTTAATACGCCGAGGATTGCCTTTTCTATAGTGAATTTGTAAAAAAATAAATTTTTACTGTGGCAAATTTTAAATATACCGATGATTGCCTTTTCTGTAGTGAATTTTTCCAAAAATTATTTTTTGCTGTCGCAAATTTTAAATACGCCGAGGATTGCCTTTTCTATAGTAAATTTTTCAAGAAATTATTTTTTACGGTCGCAAATTTTAAATACGCAGAGGATTGCCTTTTCTATAGTAAATATTTCAAAAAATAATTTTTTAATGTCGCAAATTTTAAATACGCCGAGGATTGCCTTTTCTATAGTGAATTTGTCAAAATAATATTTTTTACTGTCGCAAATTTTAAACACGACGAGGATTGCCTTTTCTATAGTGAATTTGTCAAAAAACAATTTTTTACTGTAGAAAATTTTAAATATACCGAGGATTTAATTTTCTGTAGTGATATTTACAAAAAATTATTTTTTGCTGTCGCAAATTTTAAATACGCCGAGGATTGCCTTTTCTATAGTAAATTTTTCAAAAAATAACTTTTTTCTGTCGCAAATTTTAAATACGCAGAGGATTGCCTTTTCTATAGTAAACTTTTCAAAAAATAATTTTCTACTGTCGCAAATTTTAAATACGCCGAGGATTACCTTTTCTATAGTGAATTTGTCAAAATAATATTTTTTACGGTCGCAAATTTAAAATACGCCGAGGATTGCATTTTCTATAGTGAATTTGTCAAAAAATAAATTTTTACTGTGGCAAATTTTAAATATACCGAGGATTGCCTTTTCTATAGTAAATTTTTCAAAAAATTATTTTTTACTGTCACAAATTTCAAATACGCCGAGGATTACCTTTTCTATGGTGAAATTGTCAAAAAATAATTTTTTACTATCGCATATTTTTAATACGCCGGGGGTTGCCATTTCTATAGTGAATTTGTCAAAAAATAATTTTTTACTGTCGCAAATTTTAAATACGCCGAGGATTGCCTTTTCTATAGTAAATTTTTCAAAAAATAATTTTTTACTGTCTCAAATTTTAACTACGCCGAGGATTGCTTTTGCTATAGTAAATTTTTCAAAAAAATAATTTTTTTCTGTCGCAAATTTTAAATACGCGGAGGATTGCCTTTTCTATAGTGAATTTGTCAAAAAATAAATTTTTACAGTGGCAAATTTTAAATATACCGATGATTGCCTTTTCTATAGTGAATTTTTCAAAAAATTATTTTTTGCTGTCGAAAATTTTAAATACGCCGAGGATTGCCTTTTCTATAGTAAATTTTTCAAAAAATAATTTTTACTGTCGCAAATTTTAAATACGCCTAGGATTGCCTTTTCTATAGTAAATTTTTCAAGAAATTATTTTTTACGGTCGCAAATTTTAAATACGCCGAGGATTATCTTTTCTATAGCGAATTTGTCAAAAAATAATTTTGTACTGTCGAAAATTTTAAATACGCCGAGGATTGCCTTTTCTTTAGTGAATTTGTCAAAATAATATTTTTTACTGTCGCAAATTTTGAATACGCCGAGGATTGCCTTTTCTATAGTGAATTTGTCAAAAAATAATTTTTTACTGTCGCAAATTTTAAATACGCCGAGGATTGCCTTTTCTATAGTTAATTTGTCAAAAAATAATTTTTTACAATCGCATATTTTTAATACGCCGAGGATTGCCTTTTCTTTAGTGAATGTGTCAAAATAATATTTTTTACTGTCGCAAATTTTGAATACGCCGAGGATTGCCTTTTCTATAGTGAATTTGTCAAAAAATAATTTTTTACTGTCGCAAATTTTAAATATACCGAAGATTGCCTTTTCTATAGTGAATTTTTCAAAAAATAATTTTTTATTGTCGCAAATTTTAAATACGCCGAGGATTGCCTTTTCTATAGTAAATTTTTCAAAAAAAAAAAATATTTTACTGTCACAAATTTTAAATATACAGAGGATTGCCTTTTCTATAGTGAATTTTTCAAAAAATTATTTTTTACTGTCGAACATTTTAAATACGCCGAGGATTGCCTTTTCTATAGTGAATTGGTCAAAATAATATTTTTTACTGTCTCAAATTTTAAATACGCCGAAGATTGCCTTTTCTAAAGTAAATTTTTAAAAAAAATATTTTTTGCTGTCGCAAATTTTAAATACGCCGAGGATTGCTTTTTCTATAGTGAATTTGTCAAAAAATAATTTTTTTCTGTCGAAAATTTTAAGCACGGCGAGTATTGCCTTTTCTATAGTGAATTTGTCAAAAAATAGTTTTTTACTGTCGCAAATTTTAAATATACCGAGGATTTAATTTTCTATAGTGAATTTTTCAAAAAAATATTTTTTGCTGTCGGAAATTTTAACTACGCCGAGGATTGGCTTTTCTATAGTAAATTTTTCAAAAAAATATTTTTTTTCTGTCGCAAATTTTAAATACGCGGAGGATTGCCCTTTCTATAGCAAATTTGTCAAAATAATATTTTTTACTGTCGGAAATTTTTAATACGCCGAGGATTGTTTTTTTCTATAGCGAATTTGTCAAAAAATAAATTTTTACAGTGGCAAATTTTAAATATACCGATGACTGCCTTTTCTATAGTGAATTTTTCAAAAAATTATTTTTTGCTGTCGCAAATTTTAAATACGCCGAGGATTGCGTTTTCTATAGTAAATTTTTCAAAAAATAATTTTTACTGTCGCAAATTTTAAATACGCCGAGGATTGCCTTTTCTATAGTAAATTTTTCAGGAAATTATTTTTTACGGTCGCAAATTTTAAATACGCCGAGTATTGCCTTTTCTATAGCGAATTTGTCAAAAAATAATTTTTTCCTATCGAAAATTTTAAACACGCCGAGTATTGCCCTTTTATAGTAAATTTTTCAAAAAATAATTTTTTACTGTCGCAAATTTTAAATACGCCGAGGATTGCCTTTTCTATAGTGAATTGGTCAAAATAATATTTGTTACTGTCGCAAGTTTTAAATACGCCGAGGATTGCCTTTTCTATAGTGAATTTGTCAACAAATAATTTTTTACAGTCGAAAATTTCAAACACGCCGAGTATTGCCTTTTCTATATTAAATTTATCAAAAAATTATTTTTTACTGTCGCAAATTTTAAATACGCCGAGGATTGCATTTTCTATAGTGAATTTGGCAAAAAATAAATTTTTACAGTGGCAAATTTTAAATATACCGATGATTGCCTTTTCTATAGTGCATTTTTCAAAAAATTATTTTTTACTGTCGCAAATTTTAAATACGCCGAGGATTGTCTTTTCTTTAGTGAATTTGTCAAAATAATATTTTTTACTGTCGAAAATTTTAAATACGCCGAGGATTGCCTCTTCTATAGTGAATTTGTCAAAAAATAATTTTTTACTGTCGCAAATTTTAAATACGCCGAGGATTGCATTTTCTATAGTGAATTTGGCAAAAAATAAATTTTTACAGTGGCAAATTTTAAATATACCGATGATTGCCTTTTCTATAGTGCATTTTTCAAAAAATTATTTTTTACTGTCGCAAATTTTAAATACGCCGAGGATTGTCTTTTCTTTAGTGAATTTGTCAAAATAATATTTTTTACTGTCGCAAATTTTAAATACGCCGAGGATTGCCTTTTCTATAGTGAATTTGTCAAAATAATATTTTTTACTGTCGCAAATTTTAAATACGCCGAGGATTGCCTTTTCTATAGTGAATTTGTCACAAAATAATATTTTACTGTTGCAAATTTTAAATATACCGAGGATTTAATTTTCTATAGTGAATCTTTCAAAAAATTATTTTTTGCTCTCGCAAATTTTAAATACGCCGAGTATTGCCTTTTCTATAGTAAATTTTTCAAAAAATAATTTTTTATTGTGGCAAATTTTGAATACGCCGAGGGTTGCCTTTTCTATAGCAAATTTTTCAAAAAATAATTTTTTAATGTCGCAAATTTTAAATACGCCTAGGGTTGCCCTTTCTATAGTGAATTTGTCAAAAAATAATTTTTTATTGTCGCAAATTTTAAATACGCCGAGGATTGCCTTTTCTATAGTGAATTTGTCACAAAATAATTTTTTACTGTAGCAAATTTTAAATATACCGAGGATTTAATTTTCTATAGTGAATTTTTCAAAAAATTATTTTTTGCTCTCGCAAATTTTAAATACGCCGAGGATTGCCTTTTCTATAGTAAATTTTTCAAAAAATTATTTTTTACTGTCGCAAATTTTAAATATACCGAGGATTGCCTTTTCTATAGTGAATTTGTCAAAAAATAATTTCTTGCTATCGCAAATTTTAAATACGCCGAGGACTGCCTTTTCTATAGCGAATTTGTCACAAAATAATTTTTTACTGTAGCAAATTTTAAATATACCGAGGATTTAATTTTCTATAGTGAATTTTTCAAAAAATTATTTTTTGCTGTCGCAAATTTTAAATACGCCGAGGATTACCTTTTCTATGGTGAATTTTTCAAAAAATAATTTTTTACAATCGCATATTTTTAATACGCCGGGGGTTGCCTTTTCTATAGTGAATTTGTCAAAAAATAATTTTTTACTGTCGCAAATTTTAAATACGCCGAGGATTGCCTTTTATATAGTGAATTTGTCAAAATAATATTTTTTACTGTCGCAAATTTTGAATACGCCGAGGATTGCCTTTTCTATAGTAAATTTTTCAAAAAATTATTTTTTACTGTCGAAAATTTTAAATACTCCGAGGATTGCCTTTTCTATAGTAATTTTTCAAAAAAATAATTTTTTACTGTCTCAAATTTTAACTACGCCGAGGATTGCCTTTGCTATAGTAAATTTTTCAAAAAAATAATTTTTTTCTGTCGCAAATTTTAAATTCGCGGAGGATTGCCTTTTCTATAGTAAATCTGTCAAAATAATACTTTTTACTGTCGCAAATTTTAAATACGCCGAGGATTGCCTTTTCTATAGTGAATTTGTCAAATAATTTTTTACTGTAGCAAATTTTAAATATACCGAGGATTTAATTTTCTATAGTGAATTTTTCAAAAAATTATTTTTTGCTGTCGCAAATTTTAAATACGCCGTGGATTGCCTTTTGTATAGTAAATATTTCAAAAAATAATTTTTTATTGTCGCAAATTTTAAATACGCCGAGGATTGCCTTTTCTATAGCAAATTTTTCAAAAAATAATTTTTTAATGTCGCAAATTTTAAATACGCCGAGGATTGCCTTTTCTAAAGTGAATTTGTCAAAATAATATTTTTTACTGTCGCAAATTTTAAATAAGCCGAGGATTGCCTTTTCTATAGTTAATTTGTCAAAAAATAATTTTTTACTGTAGCAAATTTTAAATATACTGAGCATTTAATTTTCTATAGTGAATTTTTCAAAAAATTATTTTTTGCTCTCGCAAATTTTAAATACGCCGAGGATTGCCTTTTCTATAGTAAATTTTTCAAAAAATAATTTTTTACTGTCGCAAATTTTAAATACGCAGAGGATTGCCTTTTCTATAGTAAATTTTTCAAAAAATAATTTTTTACTGTCGCAAATTTTAAATACGCCGAGGGTTGCCTTTTCTATAGTGAATTTGTCAAAATATTATTTTTTACGGTCGCAAATTTTAAATACGCCGAGGATTGCCTTTTCTATAGTGAATTTGTCAAAAAATAAATTTTTACTGTGGCAAATTTTAAATATACCGAGGATTGCCTTTTCTATAGTAAATTTTTCAGAAATTATTTTTTACTGTCACAAATTTTAAATACGCCGAGTATTACCTTTTCTATGGTGAATTTGTCAAAAAATAATTTTTTACAATCGCATATTTTTAATACGCCGGGGGTTGCCTTTTCTATAGTGAATTTGTCAAAAAATAATTTTTTACTGTCGCAAATTTTAAATACGCCGAGGATTGCCTTTTATATAGTGAATTTGTCAAAAAATAATTTTTTACTGTCGCAAATTTTAAATATACCGAGGATTGCCTTTTCTATAGTGAATTTTTCAAAAAATCATTTTTTACTGTCGCAAATTTTAAATACGCCTAGGGTTGCCCTTTCTATAGTGAATTTGTCAAAAAATAATTTTTTATTGTCGCAAATTTTAAATACGCCGAGGATTGCCTTTTCTATAGTGAATTTGTCAAAAAATAATTTTTTACTGTAGCAAATTTTAAATATACCGAGGATTTAATTTTCTATAGTGAATTTTACAAAAAATTATTTTTTGCTATCGCAAATTTTAAATACGCCGTGGATTGCCTTTTGTATAGTAAATATTTCAAAAAATAATTTTTTATTGTCGCAAATTTTAAATACGCCGAGGATTGCCTTTTCTATAGCAAATTTTTCAAAAAATAATTTTTTAATGTCGCAAATTTTAAATACGCCGAGGATTGCCTTTTCTAAAGTGAATTTGTCAAAATAATATTTTTTACTGTCGCAAATTTTAAATAAGCCGAGGATTGACTTTTCTATAGTTAATTTGTCAAAAAATAATTTTTTACTGTAGCAAATTTTAAATATACCGAGCATTTAATTTTCTATAGTGAATTTTTCAAAAAATTATTTTTTGCTCTCGCAAATTTTAAATACGCCGAGGATTGCCTTTTCTATAGTAAATTTTTCAAAAAATAATTTTTTACTGTCGCAAATTTTAAATACGCAGAGGATTGCCTTTTCTATAGTAAATTTTTCAAAAAATAATTTTTTACTGTCGCAAATTTTAAATACGCCGAGGGTTGCCTTTTCTATAGTGAATTTGTCAAAATATTATTTTTTACGGTCGCAAATTTTAAATACGCCGAGGATTGCCTTTTCTATAGTGAATTTGTCAAAAAATAAATTTTTACTGTGGCAAATTTTAAATATACCGAGGATTGCCTTTTCTATAGTAAATTTTTCAGAAATTATTTTTTACTGTCACGAATTTTAAATACGCCGAGGATTACCTTTTCTATGGTGAATTTGTCAAAAAATAATTTTTTACAATCGCATATTTTTAATACGCCGGGGGTTGCCTTTTCTATAGTGAATTTTTCAAAAAATTATTTTTTAATGTCGCAAATTTTAAATACGCCGAGGATTGCCTTTTCTATAGTGAATTTGTCAAAATAATATTTTTTACTGTCGCAAATTTTAAATAAGCCGGGGATTGCCTTTTCTATAGTGAATTTGTAAAAAAATAATTTTTTACTGTAGCAAATTTTAAATATACCGAGGATTTAATTTTCTATAGTGAATTTTTCAAAAAATTATTTCTTGCTATCGCAAATTTTAAATACGCCGAGGATTGCCTTTCCTATAGCAAATTTTTCAAAAAATTATTTTTTAATGTCGCAAATTTTAAATACGCCGAGGATTGCCTTTTCTATAGTGAATTTGTCAAAATAATATTTTTTACTGTCGCAAATTTTAAATAAGCCGAGGATTGCCTTTTCTATAGTGAATTTGTCAAAAAATAATTTTTTACTGTAGCAAATTTTAAATATACCGAGCATTTAATTTTCTATAGTGAATTTTTCAAAAAATTATTTTTTGCTCTCGCAAATTTTAAATACGCCGAGGAATGCCTTTTCTATAGTAAATTTTTCAAAAAATAATTTTTTACTGTCGCAAATTTTAAATACGCAGAGGATTGCCTTTTCTATAGTAAATTTTTCAAAACATAATTTTTTACTGTCGCAAATTTTAAATACGCCGAGGATTGCCTTTTCTATAGTGAATTTGTCACAAAATAATATTTTACTGTAACAAATTTTAAATATACCGAGGATATAATTTTCTATAGCGAATTTGTCAAAATAATATTTTTTACTGTCGCAAATTTTAAATACGCCGAGGATTACCTTTTCTATGGTGAATTTTTCAAAAAATAAGTTTTTACAATCGCATATTTTTAATACGCCGGGGGTTGCCTTTTCTATAGTGAATTTGTCAAAAAATAATTTTTTACTGTCGCAAATTTTAAATACGCCGAGGATTGCCTTTTATATAGTGAATTTGTCAAAAAATAATTTTTTACTGTCACAAATTTTAAATATACAGAGGATTGCCTTTTCTATAGTAAATTTTTCAAAACATAATTTTTTACTGTCGCAAATTTTAAATACGCCGAGGATTGCCTTTTCTATAGTGAATTTGTCAAAATAATATTTTTTACTCTCGCAAATTTTAAATACGCCGAGGATTGCCTTTTCTATAGTGAATTTGTCACAAAATAATTTTTTACTGTAGCAAATTTTAAATGTACCGAGGATTTAATTTTCTATAGTGAATTTTTCAAAAAATTATTTTTTGCTGTCGCAAATTTTAAATACGCCGAGGATTACCTTTTCTATGGTGAATTTTTCAAAAAATAATTTTTTACAATCGCATATTTTTAATACGCCGGGGGTTGCCTTTTCTATAGTGAATTTGTCAAAAAATAATTTTTTACTGTCGCAAATTTTAAATACGCCGAGGATTGCCTTTTATATAGTGAATTTGTCAAAAAATAATTTTTTACTGTCACAAATTTTAAATATACAGAGGATTGCCTTTTCTATAGTGAATTTGTCAAAAAATAATTTTTTACTGTAGCAAATTTTAAATATACCGAGCATTTAATTTTCTATAGTGAATTTTTCAAAAAATTATTTTTTGCTCTCGCAAATTTTAAATACGCCGAGGAATGCCTTTCCTATTGTAAATTTTTCAAAACATAATTTTTTACTGTCGCAAATTTTAAATACGCCGAGGATTGCCTTTTCTATAGTAAATTTTTTAAAAAATAATTTTTTACTGTCGCAAATTTTAAATACGCCGAGGGTTGCCTTTGCTATAGTGAATTTGTCAAAATAATATATTTTACTGTCGCAAATTTTAAATACGCCGAGGATTACCTTTTCTATGGTGAATTTTTCAAAAAATAATTTTTTACAATCGCATATTTTTAATACGCCGGGGGTTGCCTTTTCTATAGTGAATTTGTCAAAAAATAATTTTTTACTGTCGCAAATTTTAAATACGCCGAGGATTGCCTTTTATATAGTGAATTTGTCAAAAAATAATTTTTTACTGTCACAAATTTTAAATATACAGAGGATTGCCTTTTCTATAGTAAATTTTTCAAAACATAATTTTTTACTGTCGCAAATTTTAAATACGCCGAGGATTGCCTTTTCTATAGTGAATTTGTCAAAATAATATTTTTTACTCTCGCAAATTTTAAATACGCCGAGGATTGCCTTTTCTATAGTGAATTTGTCACAAAATAATTTTTTACTGTAGCAAATTTTAAATGTACCTAGGATTTAATTTTCTATAGTGAATTTTTCAAAAAATTATTTTTTGCTGTCGCAAATTTTAAATACGCCGAGGATTACCTTTTCTATGGTGAATTTTTCAAAAAATAATTTTTTACAATCGCATATTTTTAATACGCCGGGGGTTGCCTTTTCTATAGTGAATTTGTCAAAAAATAATTTTTTACTGTCGCAAATTTTAAATACGCCGAGGATTGCCTTTTATATAGTGAATTTGTCAAAAAATAATTTTTTACTGTCACAAATTTTAAATATACAGAGGATTGCCTTTTCTATAGTAAATTTTTCAAAAAATTATTTTTTACTGTCGAAAATTTTAAATACTCCGAGGATTGCCTTTTCTATAGTAATTTTTCAAAAAATAATTTTTTACTGTCTCAAATTTTAACTACGCCGAGGATTGCCTTTGCTATAGTAAATTTTTCAAAAAAATAATTTTTTTCTGTCGCAAATTTTAAATTCGCGGAGGATTGCCTTTTCTATAGTAAATTTGTCAAAATAATACTTTTTACTGTCGCAAATTTTTAATACGCCGAGGATTGCCTTTTCTATAGTGAATTTGTCAAAAAATAAATTTTTACAGTGGCAAATTTTAAACATACCGATGATTGCCTTTTCTATAGTGAATTTTTCAAAAAATTATTTTTTGCTGTCGCAAATTTTAAATACGCCGAGGATTGCCTTTTCTATAGTAAACTTTCAAAAAATAATTTTTACTGTCGCAAATTTTAACTACGCCGAGGATTGCATTTTCTATAGTGAATTTGTCAAAAAATAATTTTTGACAGTCGAAAATTTTAAACGCGCCGAGTATTGCCTTTTCTATAGTAAATTTATCAAAAAATAATTTTTTACCGTCGCAAATTTTAAATATGCCGAGGATTGCCTTTTCTTTAGTGAATTTGTCAAAATAATATTTTTTACTGTCGCAAATTTTGAATACGCCGAGGATTGCCTTTTCTATAGTGAATTTGTCAAAAAATAATTTTTTACTGTCGCAAATTTTAAATACGCCGAGGATTGCCTTTTCTATAGTGAACTTGTCAAAAAATAATTTTTTACTGTAGCAAATTTTAAATATACCGAGGATTTAATTTTCTATAGTGAATTTTTCAAAAAATTATTTTTTGCTGTCGCAAATTTTAAATACGCCGTGGATTGCCTTTTGTATAGTAAATATTTCAAAAAATAATTTTTTATTGTCGCAAATTTTAAATACGCCGAGGACTGCCTTTTCTATAGCAAATTTTTCAAAAAATTATTTTTTAATGTCGCAAATTTTAAATACGCCGAGGATTGCCTCTTCTATAGTGAATTTGTCAAAATAATATTTTTTACTGTCGCAAATTTTAAATAAGCCGAGGATTGCCTTTTCTATAGTGAATTTGTCAAAACATAATTTTTTACTGTAGCAAATTTTAAATATACCGAGCATTTAAATTTCTATAGTGAATTTTTCAAAAAATTATTTTTTGCTATCGCAAATTTTAAATACGCCGAGGATTGCCTTTTCTATAGTAAATTTTTCAAAAAATAATTTTTTACTGTCGCAAATTTTAAATACGCAGAGGATTGCCTTTTCTATAGTAAATTTTTCAAAAAATAATTTTTTACTGTCGCAAATTTTAAATACGCCGAGGGTTGCCTTTTCTATAGTGAATTTGTCAAAATATTAATTTTTACGGTCGCAAATTTTAAATACGCCGAGGATTGCCTTTTCTATAGTGAATTTGTCAAAAAATAAATTTTTACTGTGGCAAATTTTAAATATACCGAGGATTGCCTTTTCTATAGTAAATTTTTCAGAAATTATTTTTTACTGTCACAAATTTTAAATACGCCGAGGATTACCTTTTCTATGGTGAATTTGTCAAAAAATAATTTTTTACAATCGCATATTTTTAATACGCTGGGGGTTGCCTTTTCTATAGTGAATTTGTCAAAAAATAATTTTTTACTGTCGCAAATTTTAAATACGCCGAGGATTGCCTTTTATATAGTGAATTTGTCAAAAAATAATTTTTTACTGTCGCAAATTTTAAATATACCGAGGATTGCCTTTTCTATAGTGAATTTTTCAAAAAATGATTTTTTAATGTCGCAAATTTTAAATACGCTTAGGGTTGCCCTTTCTATAGTGAATTTGTCAAAAAATAATTTTTTATTTTCGCAAATTGTAAATACGCCGAGGATTGCCTTTTCTATAGTAAATTTTTCAAAAAAAAAAAAATATTTTACTGTCGCAAATTTTAAATATAAAGAGGACTGCCTTTTCTATAGTGAATTTTTCAAAAAATTATTTTTTACTATCGAAAATTTTAAATACGCTGAGGATTGCCTTTTCTATAGTAAATTTTTCAAAAAATAATTTTTTACTGTCTCAAATTTTAACTACGCCGAGGATTGCTTTTGCTATAGTAAATTTTTCAAAAAAATAATTTTTTTCTGTCGCAAATTTTAAATACGCGGAGGATTGTCTTTGCTATAGTAAATTATTGAAAAAATAATTTTTTACTGTCGAAAATTTTAAATACGCCGAGGGTTGCCAGTTCTTTAGTGAATTTGTCAAAAAATAAATTTTTACAGTGGCAAATTTTAAATATACCGATGATTGCCTTTTCTGTAGTGAATTTTTCAAAAAATTATTTTTTGCTGTCGCAAGTTTTAAATACGCCGAGGATTGCCTTTTCTATAGTGAATTTTTCAAAAAATGATTTTTTACTGTCGCAAATTTTAAATACGCCTAGGGTTGCCCTTTCTATAGTGAATTTGTCAAAAAATAATTTTTTATTTTCGCAAATTTTAAATACGCCGAGGATTGCCTTTTCTATAGTAAATTTTTCAAAAAAAAAAATATTTTACTGTCACAAATTTTAAATATACAGAGGATTGCCTTTTCTATTGTGAATTTTTCAAAAAATTATCTTTTACTATCGAAAATTTTAAATACGCCTAGAATTGCCTTTTCTATAGTAAATTTTTCAAAAAATAATTTTTTACTGTCTCAAATTTTAACTACGCCGAGGATTGCCTTTGCTATAGTAAATTATTCAAAAAAATAATTTTTTTCTGTCGCAAATGTTAAATACGCGGAGGATTGCCTTTTCTATAGTAAATTTGTCAAAATAATATTTTTTACTGTCGCAAATTTTTAATACGCCGACGATTGCCTTTTCTATAGTAAATTTTTCAAACAATAATTTTTTACTGTCGAAAATTTTAAATACGCCGAGGATTGCCATTTCTTTAGTGAATTTGTCAAAAAATAAATTTTTACAGTGGCAAATTTTAAATATACCGATGATTGCCTTTTCTGTAGTGAATTTTTCAAAAAAATATTTTTTGCTGTCGGAAATTTTAAATACGCCGAGGATTGCCTTTTCTATAGTAAATTTTTCAAAAAATAATTTTTACTGTCGCAAATTTTAAATACGCCTAGGATTGCCTTTTCTATAGTAAATTTTTCAAGAAATTATTTTTTACAGTCGCAAATTTTAAATACGCCGAGGATTGCCTTTCCTATAGCGAATTTGACAAAAAATAATTTTTTACTGTCGAAAATTTTAAATACGCCGAGGATTGCCTTTTCTTTAGTGAATTTGTCAAAATAATATTTTTTACTGTCGTAAATTTTGAATACGCCGAGGATTGCCTTTTCTATAGTGAATTTGTCAAAAAATAATTTTTTACTGTCGCAAATTTTAAATACGCCGAGGATTGCCTTTTCTATAGTGAATTTGTCAAAAATTAATTTTTTACAATCGCATATTTTTAATACGCCGGGGGTTGCCTTTTCTATAGTGAATTTGTCAAAAAATGATTTTTTACTGTCGCAAATTTTAAATACACCGAGGATTGCCTTTTATATAGTGAATTTGTCAAAAAATAATTTTTTACTGTCGCAAATTTTAAATGTACCGAAGATTGCCTTTTCTATAGTGAATTTTTCAAAAAATGATTTTTTACTGTCGCAAATCTTAAATACGCCTAGGGTTGCCCTTTCTATAGTGAATTTGTCAAAAAATAATTTTTTATTGTCGCAAATTTTAAATATGCCGAGGATTGCCTTTTCTATAGTAAATTTTTCAAAAAATAATTTTTTACTGTCGCAAATTTTAAATACGCCGAGGATTGCCTTTTCTATAGTGAATTGGTCAAGATAATATTTTTTACTGTCGCAAATTTTAAATGCGCCGAGCATTGCCTTTTCTGTAGTGAATTTGTCACAAAAATAATTTTTTACTGTCGCAAATTTTAAATATACCGAGGATTGCCTTTTCTATAGTGAATTTTTCAAAAAATAATTTTTTACTGTCGCAAATTTTAAATATACCGAGGATTTAATTTTCTATAGTGAATTTTTCAAAAAATTATTTTTTGCTGTCGCAAATTTTAAATACGCCGAGGATTGCCTTTTCTATAGTAAATTTTTCAAAGAATATTTTTTTTCTGTCGCAAATTTTAAATACGCCGAGGATTGCCTTTTCTATAGTGAATTGTTCAAGATAATATTTTTTACTGTCGCAAATTTTAAATGCGCCGAGGATTGCCTTTTCTATAGTAAATTTTTCAAGAAATTATTTTTTACTGTCGCAAATTTTAAATAAGCCGAGGATTGCCTTTTCTATAGTGAATTTGTCAAAACATAATTTTTTACTGTAGCAAATTTTAAATATACCGAGCATTTAATTTTCTATAGTGAATTTTTCAAAAAATTATTTTTTGCTCTCGCAAATTTTAAATACGCCGAGGATTGCCTTTTCTATAGTAAATTTTTCAAAAAATAATTTTTTACTGTCGCAAATTTTAAATACGCAGAGGATTGCCTTTTCTATAGTAAATTTTTCAAAAAATAATTTTTTACTGTCGCAAATTTTAAATACGCCGAGGGTTGCCTTTTCTATAGTGAATTTGTCAAAATATTATTTTTTACGGTCGCAAATTTTAAATACGCCGAGGATTGCCTTTTCTATAGTGAATTTGTCAAAAAATAAATTTTTACTGTGGCAAATTTTAAATATACCGAGGATTGCCTTTTCTATAGTAAATTTTTCAGAAATTATTTTTTACTGTCACAAATTTTAAATACGCCGAGGATTACCTTTTCTATGGTGAATTTGTCAAAAAATAATTTTTTACAATCGCATATTTTTAATACGCCGGGGGTTGCCTTTTCTATAGTGAATTTGTCAAAAAATAATTTTTTACTGTCGCAAATTTTAAATACGCCGAGGATTGCCTTTTATATAGTGAATTTGTCAAAAAATAATTTTTTACTGTCGCAAATTTTAAATATACCGAGGATTGCCTTTTCTATAGTGAATTTTTCAAAAAATGATTTTTTAATGTCGCAAATTTTAAATACGCTTAGGGTTGCCCTTTCTATAGTGAATTTGTCAAAAAATAATTTTTTATTGTCGCAAATTGTAAATACGCCGAGGATTGCCTTTTCTATAGTAAATTTTTCAAAAAAAAAAAAATATTTTACTGTCACAAATTTTAAATATACAGAGGACTGCCTTTTCTATAGTGAATTTTTCAAAAAATTATTTTTTACTATCGAAAATTTTAAATACGCTGAGGATTGCCTTTTCTATAGTAAATTTTTCAAAAAATAATTTTTTACTGTCTCAAATTTTAACTACGCCGAGGATTGCTTTTGCTATAGTAAATTTTTCAAAAAAATAATTTTTTTCTGTCGCAAATTTTAAATACGCGGAGGATTGTCTTTGCTATAGTAAATTATTGAAAAAATAATTTTTTACTGTCGAAAATTTTAAATACGCCGAGGGTTGCCAGTTCTTTAGTGAATTTGTCAAAAAATAAATTTTTACAGTGGCAAATTTTAAATATACCGATGATTGCCTTTTCTGTAGTGAATTTTTCAAAAAATTATTTTTTGCTGTCGCAAGTTTTAAATACGCCGAGGATTGCCTTTTCTATAGTGAATTTTTCAAAAAATGATTTTTTACTGTCGCAAATTTTAAATACGCCTAGGGTTGCCCTTTCTATAGTGAATTTGTCAAAAAATAATTTTTTATTTTCGCAAATTTTAAATACGCCGAGGATTGCCTTTTCTATAGTAAATTTTTCAAAAAAAAAAATATTTTACTGTCACAAATTTTAAATATACAGAGGATTGCCTTTTCTATTGTGAATTTTTCAAAAAATTATCTTTTACTATCGAAAATTTTAAATACGCCGAGAATTGCCTTTTCTATAGTAAATTTTTCAAAAAATAATTTTTTACTGTCTCAAATTTTAACTACGCCGAGGATTGCCTTTACTATAGTAAATTATTCAAAAAAATAATTTTTTTCTGTCGCAAATGTTAAATACGCGGAGGATTGCCTTTTCTATAGTAAATTTGTCAAAATAATATTTTTTACTGTCGCAAATTTTTAATACGCCGACGATTGCCTTTTCTATAGTAAAAAATAATTTCAATAATTTTTTACTGTCGCAAATTTTAAATATATCGAGGATTGCCTTTTCTATAGTGAATTTTTCAAAAAATAATTTTTTACTGTCAGAAATTTTAAATATACAGAGGATTACTTTTCTATAGTCAATTTGTCAAAAAATAATTTTTTACTGTCGCAAATTTTAAATATATCGAGGATTGCCTTTTCTATAGTGAATTTTTCAAAAAATAATTTTTTACTGTCAGAAATTTTAAATATACAGAGGATTACTTTTCTATAGTCAATTTGTCAAAAAATAATTTTTTACTGTAGCAAATTTTAAATATACGAAGGATTTAATTTTCTATAGTGAATTTTTCAAAAAATTATTTTTTGCTGTCGCAAATTTTAAATACGCCGAGGATTGCCTTTTCTATAGTAAATTTTTCAAAAAATAATTTTTTACTGTCGCAAATTTTAAATACGGCGAGGATTGCCTTTTCTATAGTGAATTGTTCAAGATAATATTTTTTACTGTCGCAAATTTTAAGTGCGCCGAGGATTGCCTTTTCTATAGTAAATTTTTCAAGAAATTATATTTTACGGTCGCAAGTTTTAAATACGCCGGGGATTGCCTTTTCTATAGCGAATTTGTCAAAAAATATTTTTTTATTGTCGCAAATTTTAAATATACCGAGGATTTAATTTTCTATAGTAAATTTTTCAAAAAATAATTTCTTACTGTCGCAAATTTCTAATACGCCGATGATTGAATTCCCTATAGTGAATTTGTCAAAATAATATTTTTTACTGTCGCAAATTTTAAATACTCCGCGGATTGCCTTTTCTATAGTGAATTTGTCAAACAATAATTTTTTACTGTCGAAAATTTTAAACACGCCGAGAATTGCCTTTTCTATAGTAAATTTTTCAAAAAATAATTCTTTCCTGTCGAAAATTTTAAATTCCTCGGTAATTGCCTTTTCTATAGTGAATTTGTCAAAAAATAATTTTTTACTGTCAGAAATTTTAAATATACAGAGGATTACCTTTTCTATAGTCAATTTGTCAAAAAATAATTTTTTACTGTAGCAAATTTTAAATATGCCAAGGATTTAATTTTCTGTAGTGAATTTTTCAAAAAATTGTTTTTTGCTGTCGAAAATTTTAAACACGGCGAGTATTGCCTTTTCTATAGTAAATTTTACAAAAAATAATTTTTTACTGTCGCAAATTTTAAATACGCCGAGGATTGCCTTTCCTATAGCGAATTGGTCAAAATAATATTTTTTTACTGTCGCAAATTTTAAATGCGCCGAGGATTGCCTTTTCTATAGTGAATTTGTCAAAAAATAATTTTTTACTGTCGCAAATTTTAAATATAACGAGGTTTGCTTTTCTATAGTGAATTTTTCAAAAAATTATTTTTTGCTGTCGCAAATTTTAACTACGCCGAGGATTGCCTTTTCTATAGTAAATTTTTCAAAAAAATAATTTTTTTCTGTCGCAAATTTTAAATACGCGGAGGATTGCCTTTTCTAAAGTAAATTTCTCAAAAAATTATTTTTTACGGTCGCAAATTTTTAATGCGCCGAGTATTGCCTTTTCTATAGTGAATTTGTCAAAAAATAAATTTTTACAGTGGCAAATTTTAAATATACCGATGATTGCCTTTTCTATAGTGAATTTTTCAAAAAATTATTTTTTGCTGTCGCAAATTTTAAATACGCCGAGGATTGCCTTTTCTATAGTGAATTGTTCAAGACAATATTTTTTACTGTCGCAAATTTTAAATGCGCCGAGGATTGCCTTTTCTATAGTGAATTTGTCAAAAAATAATTTTTTACTGTCGCAAATTTTAAATATAGCGAGGATTGCCTTTTCTATAGTGAATTTTTCAAAAAATAATTTTTTACTGTAGCAAATTTTAAATATACCAAGGATTTAATTTTCTATAGTGACTTTTTCAAAAAATTATTTTTTGCTGTCGAAAATTTTAAACACGGCGAGTATTGCCTTTTGTGTAGTAAATTTTTCAAAAAATAATTTTTTACTGTCGCAAATTTTAAATACGCCGAGGATTGCCTTTTCTATAGCGAATGTGTCAAAATAATATTTTTTACTGTCGCAAATTTTAAATGCGCCGAGGATTGCCTTTTCTATAGTGAATTTGTCAAAAAATAATTTTTTACTGTCGCAAATTTTAAATATACCGCGGTTTGCTTTTCTATAGTGAATTTTTCAAAAAATTATTTTTTGCTGTCGCAAATTTTAAATACGCCGAGGATTTCCTTTTCTCTAGTAAATTTTTCAAAAAATAATTTTTTACTGTCGCAAATTTTAAATACGCCGAGGATTGCCTTTTCTATAGTGAATTTGTCAAAATAATATTTTTTACTGTCACAAATTTTAAATACGCCAAGGATTGCCTTTTCTATAGTGAATTTGTCAAAAAATAATTTTTACTGTCGCAAATTTTAAATATACCGAGGATTTAATTTTCTATAGTGAATTTTTCAAAAAATTATTTTTTGCTGTCGCAAATTTTAACTACGCCGAGGATTGCCTTTTCTATAGTAAATTTTTCAAAAAAATAATTTTTTTCTGTCGCAAATTTTAAATACGCGGAGGATTGCCTTTTCTAAAGTAAATTTCTCAAAATAATATTTTTTACGGTCGCAAATTTTTAATGCGCCGAGTATTGCCTTTTCTATAGTGAATTTGTCAAAAAATAAATTTTTACAGTGGAAAATTTTAAATATACCGATGATTGCCTTTTCTATAGTGAATTTTTCAAAAAATTATTTTTTGCTGTCGCAAATTTTAAATACGCCGAGGATTGCCTTTTCTATAGTAAATTTTTTCAAAAATAATTTTTTCTGTCGCAAATTTTAAATATGCCGAGGATTGCCTTTTCTATAGTAAATATTTCAAGAAATTATTTTTTACTGTCGCAAATTTTAAATACGCCGGGGATTGCCTTTTCTATAGCGAATTTGTCAAAAAATAATTTTTTACTGTCGAAAATTTTAAATACGCCGTGGATTGCCTTTTCTATATTGAATTTGTCAAAAAATAATTTTTTACTGTCGCAAATTTTAAACATACCGAGGATTGCCTTTTCTATAGTGAATTTGTCAAAATAATATTTTTTACTGTCGCAAATTTTAAATACGCCGAGGATTGCATTTTCTATAGTGAATTTGTCAAAAAATAGTTTTTTACTGTCGAAAATTTTAAACACGCCGAGAATTGCCTTTTCTATAGTAAATTTATCAAAAAATAATTTTTTACTGTCGCAAATTTTAAATACGCCGAGGATTGCCTTTTCTTTAGTGAATTTGTCAAAATAATATTTTTTACTGTCGCAAATTTTAAATACGCCGAGGATTGCCTTTTCTATAGTGGATTTTGTCAAAAAATAATTTTTTACTGTCTCAAATTTAAATAAGCCGAGGATTGCCTTTTCTATAGTGAATTTGTCAAAAAATAATTTTTTTACTGTCGCAAATTTTAAATACGCCGAGGATTGCCTCTTCTATAGTAAATTTTTCAAAAAATTATTTTTTTCTGTCGCAAATTTTAAATACGACGAGGATTACCTTTTCTATGGTGAATTTGTCAAAAAATAATTTTTTACTGTCGCAAATTTTTAATACGCTGAGGATTGCCTTTTCTATAGTGAATTTATCAAAAAATAAATTTTTACAGTGGGAAATTTTAAATACACCGTGATTGCCTTTGCTATGTGAATTTTTCAAAAAATTGTTTTTTGCTGTCGCAAATTTTAAATACGCCGAGGATTGCCTTTTCTGTAGTAAATTTTTCAAAAAATAATTTTTTACTGTCGCAAATTTTAAATACGCCGAGGATTGCCTTTTCTATAGTGAATTGGTCAAAATAATATTTTTTACTGTCGCAAATTTTAAATGCGCCGAGGATTGCCTTTTCTATAGTGAATTTGTCAAAAAATAGTTTTTTACTGTCGCAAATTTTAAATATACCGAGGATTTAATTTTCTATAGTGAATTTTTCTAAAAATAATTTTTTTCTGTCGCAAATTTTAAATACGCGGAGGATTGCCTTTTCTATAGTAAATTTGTCAAAAAATAAATTTTACTGTCGCAAATTTTAAATACGCCGAGGATTGCCTTTTCTATAGTAAATTTTTCAAAACATAATTTTTTACTGTCGCAACTTTTAAATACGCCGAGGATTGCCTTTTCTATAGTGAATTTGTCAAAAAATAATTTTTTTACTGTCGCAACTTTTAAATACGCCGAGGATTGCCATTTCTATAGTGAATTTGTCAAAAAATAGTTTTTTACTGTCGCAAATTTTAAATATACCGAGGATTTAATTTTCTATAGTGAATTTTTCAAAAAATTATTTTTTTCTGTCGCAAATTTTAAATACGCGGAGGATTGCCTTTTCTATAGTAAATTTGTCAAAAAATAATTTTTTACTGTCGCAAATTTTAAATACGCCGAGGATTGCCTTTTCTTTAGTAAATTTTTCAAAACATAATTTTTTACTGTCGCAACTTTTAAATACGCCGAGGATTGCCTTTTCTATAGTGAATTTGTCAAAAAATAATTTTTTACTGTCGCAAATTTTAAATACGCCGAGGATTGCCTTTTCTGTAGTAAATTTTTCAAAAAATAATTTTTTACTGTCGCATATTTTAAATACGCCGAGGATTGCCTTTTCTATAGTGAATTGGTCAAAATAATATTTTTTACTGTCGCAAATTTTAAACGCGCCGAGGATTGCCTTTTCTATAGTGAATTTGTCAAAAAATACTTTTTTACTGTCGCAAATTTTAAATATACCGAGGATTTAATTTTCTATAGTGAATTTTTCAAAAAATTATTTTTTTCTGTCGCAAATTTTAAATACGCGGAGGTTTGCATTTTCTATAGTAAATTTGTCAAAAAATAATTTTTTACTGTCGCAAATTTTAAATACGCCGAGGATTGCCTTTTCTATAGTAAATTTTTCAAAACATAATTTTTCACTGTCGCAACTTTTAAATGCGCCGAGTATTGCCTTTTCTATAGTGAATTTGTCAAAAAATAAATTTTTACAGTGGCAAATTTTAAATATACCGATGATTGCCTTTTCTATAGTGAATTTTTCAAAAAATTATTTTTTGCTGCCGCAAATTTTAAATACGCCGAGGATTGCCTTTTCTATAGTAAATTTTTCAAAAAATAATTTTTACTGTCGCAAATTTTAAATATGCCGAGGATTGCCTTTTCTATAGTAAATTTTTCTAGAAATTATTTTTTAAGGTCGCAAATTTTAAATACGCCGGGGATTGCCTTTTCTATAGCGAATTTGTCAAAAAATAATTTTTTACTGTCGAAAATTTTAAATACGCCGAGGATTGCCTTTTCAATATTGAATTTGTCAAACAATAATTTTTTACTGTCGCAAATTTTAAACATACCGAGGATTGCCTTTTCTATAGTGAATTTGTCAAAATAATATTTTTTACTATCGCAAATTTTAAATACGCCGAGGATTGCATTTTCTATAGTGAATTTGTCAAAAAATAGTTTTTTACTGTCGAAAATTTTAAACACGCCGAGAATTGCCGTTTCTATAGTAAATTTATCAAAAAATAATTTTTTACTGTCGCAAATTTTAAACATACCGAGGATTGCCTTTTCTATAGTGAATTTGTCAAAATAATATTTTTTATTGTCGCAAATTTTAAATACGCCGAGGATTGCATTTTCTATAGTGAATTTGTCAAAAAATAATTTTTTACTGTCGAAAATGTTAAACACGCCGAGGATTGCCTTTTCTATAGTGAATCTATCAAAAAATAATTTTTTACTGTCGCAAATTTTAAATACGCCGAGGATTGCCTTTAATTTAGTGAATTTGTCAAAATAATATTTTTTACTGTCGCAAATTTTAAATACGCCGAGGATTGCCTTTTCTATAGTGAATTTGTCAAAAAATAATTTTTTACTGTCGCAAATTTTAAATTCGTCGAGGATTGCCATTTCTATAGTGAATTTGTCAAAAAATAATTTTTTAATGTCGGAAATTTTAAATATACCGAGGATTGCCTTTTCTATAGTGAATTTTTCAAAACATAATTTTTTACTGTCGCAACTTTTAAATACGCCGAGGATTGCCTTTTCTATAGTTAATTTGTCAAAAAATAATTTTTTACTGTAGCAACTTTTAAATACGCCGAGGATTGCCTTTTCTATAGTGAATTTGTCAAAAAATAGTTTTTTACTGTAACAAATTTTAAATATACCGAGGATTTAATTTTCTATAGTGAATTTTTCAAAAAATTATTTTTTTCTGTCGCAAATTTTAAATACGCGGAGGATTGCCTTTTCTATAGTAAATTTGTCAAAAAATAATTTTTTACTGTCGCAAATTTTAAATACGCCGAGGATTGCCTTTTCTATAGTAAATTTTTCAAAACATAATTTTTTACTGTCGCAACTTTTAAATACGCCGAGGATTGCCTTTTCTATAGTGAATTTGTCAAAAAATAATTTTTTACTGTCGCAAATTTTAAATACGCCGAGGATTGCCTTTTCTGGAGTAAATTTTTCAAAAAATAATTTTTTACTGTCGTAAATTTTAAATAAGCCGAGGATTGCCTTTTCTATAGTGAATTTGTCAAAAAATAATTTTTTACTGTCGCAAATTTTAAATACGCCGAGGATCGCCTCTTCTATAGTAAATTTTTCAAAAAATTATTTTTTTCTGTCGCAAATTTTAAATACGCCGAGGATTACCTTTTCTATGGTGAATTTGTCAAAAAATAATTTTTTACTGTCGCAAATTTTTAATACGCCGAGGATTGCCTTTTCTATAGTGAATTTGTCAAAAAATAAATTTTTACAGTGGGAAATTTTAAATACACCGTGATTGCCTTTGCTATGTGAATTTTTCAAAAAATTGTTTTTTGCTGTCGCAAATTTTAAATACGCCGAGGATTGCCTTTTTTGTACTAAATTTTTCAAAAAATAATTTTTTTACTGTCGCAAATTGTAAATACGCCGAGGATTGCCTTTTCTATAGTGAATTGGTCAAAATAATATTTTTTACTGTCGCAAATTTTAAATGCGCCGAGGATTGCCTTTTTTTTTCTATAGCGAATTTGTCAAAAAATAGTTTTTTACTGTCGCAAATTTTAAATATACCGAGGATTTAATTTTCTATATTGAATTTTTCAAAAAATTATTTTTTTTCTGTCGCAAATTTTAAATACGCGGAGGATTGCCTTTTCTATAGTAAATTTGTCAAAAAATAATTTTTTACTGTCGCAAATTTTAAATACGCCGAGGATTGCCTTTTCTATAGTAAATTTTTCAAAACATAATTTTTTACTGTCGCAACTTTTAAATACGCCGAGGATTGCCTTTTCTATAGTGAATTTGTCAAAAAATAATTTTTTACTGTCGCAACTTTTAAATACGCCGAGGATTGCCATTTCTATAGTGAATTTGTCAAAAAATAGTTTTTTACTGTCGCAAATTTTAAATATACCGAGGATTTAATTTTCTATAGTGAATTTTTCAAAAAATTATTTTTTTCTGTCGCAAATTTTAAATACGCGGAGGATTGCCTTTTCTATAGTAAATTTGTCAAAAAATAATTTTTTACTGTCGCAAATTTTAAATACGCCGAGGATTGCCTTTTCTATAGTAAATTTTTCAAAACATAATTTTTTACTGTCGCAACTTTCAAATACGCCGAGGATTGCTTTTTCTATAGTGAATTTGTCAAAAAATAGTTTTTTACTGTCGCAAATTTTAAATATACCGAGGATTTAATTTTCTATAGTGAATTTTTCAAAAAATTATTTTTTTCTGTCGCAAATTTTAAATACGCGGAGGATTGCCTTTTCTATAGTAAATTTGTCAAAAAATAATTTTTTACTGTCGCAACTTTCAAATACGCCGAGGATTGCTTTTTCTATAGTGAATTTGTCAAAAAATAGTTTTTTACTGTCGCAAATTTTAAATATACCGAGGATTTAATTTTCTATAGTGAATTTTTCAAAAAATTATTTTTTTCTGTCGCAAATTTTAAATACGCGGAGGATTGCCTTTTCTATAGTGAATTTTTCAAAAAATTATTTTTTGCTGCCGCAAATTTTAAATACGCCGAGGATTGCCTTTTCTATAGTAAATTTTTCAAAAAATAATTTTTACTGTCGCAAATTTTAAATATGCCGAGGATTGCCTTTTCTATAGTAAATTTTTCTAGAAATTATTTTTTAAGGTCGCAAATTTTAAATACGCCGGGGATTGCCTTTTCTATAGCGAATTTGTCAAACAATAATTTTTTACTGTCGCAAATTTTAAACATACCGAGGATTGCCTTTTCTATAGTGAATTTGTCAAAATAATATTTTTTACTATCGCAAATTTTAAATACTCCGAGGATTGCATTTTCTATAGTGAATTTGTCAAAAAATAGTTTTTTACTGTCGAAAATTTTAAACACGCCGAGAATTGCCTTTTCTATAGTAAATTTATCAAAAAATAATTTTTTACTGTCGCAAATTTTAAACATACCGAGGATTGCCTTTTCTATAGTGAATTTGTCAAAATAATATTTTTTATTGTCGCAAATTTTAAATACGCCGAGGATTGCATTTTCTATAGTGAATTTGTCAAAAAATAATTTTTTACTGTCGAAAATTTTAAACACGCCGAGGATTGCCTTTTCTATAGTGAATCTATCAAAAAATAATTTTTTACTGTCGCAAATTTTAAATACGCCGAGGATTGCCTTTAATTTAGTGAATTTGTCAAAATAATATTTTTTACTGTCGCAAATTTTAAATACGCCGAGGATTGCCTTTTCTATAGTGAATTTGTCAAAAAATAATTTTTTACTGTCGCAAATTTTAAATTCGTCGAGGATTGCCATTTCTATAGTGAATTTGTCAAAAAATAATTTTTTAATGTCGGAAATTTTAAATATACCGAGGATTGCCTTTTCTATAGTGAATTTTTCAAAACACAATTTTTTACTGTCGCAACTTTTAAATACGCCGAGGATTGCCTTTTCTATAGTTAATTTGTCAAAAAATAATTTTTTACTGTCGCAACTTTTAAATACGCCGAGGATTGCCTTTTCTATAGTGAATTTGTCAAAAAATAGTTTTTTACTGTCGCAAATTTTAAATATACCGAGGATTTAATTTTCTATAGTGAATTTTTCAAAAAATTATTTTTTTCTGTCGCAAATTTTAAATACGCGGAGGATTGCCTTTTCTATAGTAAATTTGTCAAAAAATAATTTTTTACTGTCGCAAATTTTAAATACGCCGAGGATTGCCTTTTCTATAGTAAATTTTTCAAAACATAATTTTTTACTGTCGCAACTTTTAAATACGCCGAGGATTGCCTTTTCTATAGTGAATTTGTCAAAAAATAATTTTTTACTGTCGCAAATTTTAAATACGCCGAGGATTGCCTTTTCTGGAGTAAATTTTTCAAAAAATAATTTTTTACTGTCGTAAATTTTAAATAAGCCGAGGATTGCCTTTTCTATAGTGAATTTGTCAAAAAATAATTTTTTACTGTCGCAAATTTTAAATACGCCGAGGATCGCCTCTTCTATAGTAAATTTTTCAAAAAATTATTTTTTTCTGTCGCAAATTTTAAATACGCCGAGGATTACCTTTTCTATGGTGAATTTGTCAAAAAATAATTTTTTACTGTCGCAAATTTTTAATACGCCGAGGATTGCCTTTTCTATAGTGAATTTGTCAAAAAATAAATTTTTACAGTGGGAAATTTTAAATACACCGTGATTGCCTTTGCTATGTGAATTTTTCAAAAAATTGTTTTTTGCTGTCGCAAATTTTAAATACGCCGAGGATTGCCTTTTTTGTACTAAATTTTTCAAAAAATAATTTTTTACTGTCGCAAATTTTAAATACGCCGAGGATTGCCTTTTCTATAGTGAATTGGTCAAAATAATATTTTTTACTGTCGCAAATTTTAAATGCGCCGAGGATTGCCTTTTCTATAGTGAATTTGTCAAAAAATGGTTTTTTACTGTCGCAAATTTTAAATATACCGAGGATTTAATTTTCTATATTGAATTTTTCAAAAAATTATTTTTTTCTGTCGCAAATTTTAAATACGCGGAGGATTGCCTTTTCTATAGTAAATTTGTCAAAAAATAATTTTTTACTGTCGCAAATTTTAAATACGCCGAGGATTGCCTTTTCTATAGTAAATTTTTCAAAACATAATTTTTTACTGTCGCACCTTTTAAATACGCCGAGGATTGCCTTTTCTATAGTGAATTTGTCAAAAAATAATTTTTTACTGTCGCAACTTTTAAATACGCCGAGGATTGCCATTTCTATAGTGAATTTGTCAAAAAATAGTTTTTTACTGTCGCAAATTTTAAATATACCGAGGATTTAATTTTCTATAGTGAATTTTTCAAAAAATTATTTTTTTCTGTCGCAAATTTTAAATACGCGGAGGATTGCCTTTTCTATAGTAAATTTGTCAAAAAATAATTTTTTACTGTCGCAAATTTTAAATACGCCGAGGATTGCCTTTTCTATAGTAAATTTTTCAAAACATAATTTTTTACTGTCGCAACTTTCAAATACGCCGAGGATTGCTTTTTCTATAGTGAATTTGTCAAAAAATAATTTTTTACTGTCGCAAATTTTAAATACGCCGAGGATTGCCTTTTCTGTAGTAAATTTTTCAAAAAATAATTTTTTACTGTCGCAAATTTTAAATACGCCGAGGATTGCCTTTTCTATAGTGAATTGGTCAAAATAATATTTTTTACTGTCGCAAATTTTAAATGCGCCGAGGATTGCCTTCTCTATAGTGAATTTGTCAAAAAATAGTTTTTTACTGTCGCAAATTTTAAATATACCGAGGATTTAATTTTCTATAGTGAATTTTTCAAAAAATTAATTTTTTTCTGTCGCAAATTTTAAATACGCGGAGGATTGCCTTTTCTATAGTAAATTTGTCAAAAAATAATTTTTTACTGTCGCAAATTTTAAATACGCCGAGGATTGCCTTTTCTATAGTAAATTTTTCAAAACATAATTTTTCACTGTCGCAACTTTTAAATGCGCCGAGTATTGCCTTTTCTATAGTGAATTTGTCAAAAAATAAATTTTTACAGTGGCAAATTTTAAATATACCGATGATTGCCTTTTCTATAGTGAATTTTTCAAAAAATTATTTTTTGCTGTCGCAAATTTTAAATACGCCGAGGATTGCCTTTTCTATAGTAAATTTTTCAAAAAATAATTTTTACTGTCGCAAATTTTAAATATGCCGAGGATTGCCTTTTCTATAGTAAATTTTTCAAGAAATTATTTTTTACGGTCGCAAATATTAAATACGCCGGGGATTGCCTTTTCTATAGCGAATCTGTCAAAAAATAATTTTTAACTGTCGAAAATTTTAAATACGCCGAGGATTGCCTTTTCTATATTGAATTTGTCAAAAAATAATTTTTTACTGTCGCAAATTTTAAATACGCCGAGGATCGCCTCTTCTATAGTAAATTTTTCAAAAAATTATTTTTTTCTGTCGCAAATTTTAAATACGCCGAGGATTACCTTTTCTATGGTGAATTTGTCAAAAAATAATTTTTTACTGTCGCAAATTTTAAATACGCCGAGGATTGCCTTTTCTATAGTAAATTTTTCAAAACATAATTTTTCACTGTCGCAACTTTTAAATGCGCCGAGTATTGCCTTTTCTATAGTGAATTTGTCAAAAAATAAATTTTTACAGTGGCAAATTTTAAATATACCGATGATTGCCTTTTCTATAGTGAATTTTCCAAAAAATATTTTTTGCTGTCGCAAATTTTAAATACGCCGAGGATTGCCTTTTCTATAGTAAATTTTTCAAAAAATAATTTTTACTGTCGCAAATTTTAAATATGCCGAGGATTGCCTTTTCTATAGTAAATTTTTCAAGAAATTATTTTTTACGGTCGCAAATTTTAAATACGCCGGGGATTGCCTTTTCTATAGCGAATCTGTCAAAAAATAATTTTTAACTGTCGAAAATTTTAAATAAGCCGAGGATTGCCTTTTCTATAGTGAATTTGTCAAAAAATAATTTTTTACTGTCGCAAATTTTAAATACGCCGAGGATCGCCTCTTCTATAGTCAATTTTTCAAAAAATTATTTTTTTCTGTCGCAAATTTTAAATACGCCGAGGATTACCTTTTCTATGGTGAATTTGTCAAAAAATAATTTTTTACTGTCGCAAATTTTTAATACGCTGAGGATTGCCTTTTCTATAGTGAATTTATCAAAAAATAAATTTTTACAGTGGGAAATTTTAAATACACCGTGATTGCCTTTGCTATGTGAATTTTTCAAAAAATTGTTTTTTGCTATCGCAAATTTTAAATACGCCGAGGATTGCCTTTTCTGTAGTAAATTTTTCAAAAAATAATTTTTTACTGTCGCAAATTTTAAATACGCCGAGGATTGCCTTTTCTATAGTGAATTGGTCAAAATAATATTTTTTACTGTCGCAAATTTTAAATGCGCCGAGGATTGCCTTTTCTATAGTGAATTTGTCAAAAAATAGTTTTTTACTGTCGCAAATTTTAAATATACCGAGGATTTAATTTTCTATAGTGAATTTTTCAAAAAATAATTTTTTTCTGTCGCAAATTTTAAATACGCGGAGGATTGCCTTTTCTATAGTAAATTGGTCAAAAAATAAATTTACTGTCGCAAATTTTAAATACGCCGAGGATTGCCTTTTCTATAGTAAATTTTTCAAAACATAATTTTTTACTGTCGCAACTTTTAAATACGCCGAGGATTGCCTTTTCTATAGTGAATTTGTCAAAAAATAATTTTTTACTGTCGCAACTTTTAAATACGCCGAGGATTGCCATTTCTATAGTGAATTTGTCAAAAAATAGTTTTTTACTGTCGCAAATTTTAAATATACCGAGGATTTAATTTTCTATAGTGAATTTTTCAAAAAATTATTTTTTTCTGTCGCAAATTTTAAATACGCGGAGGATTGCCTTTTCTATAGTAAATTTGTCAAAAAATAATTTTTTACTGTCGCAAATTTTAAATACGCCGAGGATTGCCTTTTCTATAGTAAATTTTTCAAAACATAATTTTTTACTGTCGCAACTTTTAAATACGCCGAGGATTGCCTTTTCTATAGTGAATTTGTCAAAAAATAATTTTTTACTGTCGCAAATTTTAAATACGCCGAGGATTGCCTTTTCTGTAGTAAATTTTTCAAAAAATAATTTTTTACTGTCGCATATTTTAAATACGCCGAGGATTGCCTTTTCTATAGTGAATTGGTCAAAATAATATTTTTTACTGTCGCAAATTTTAAACGCGCCGAGGATTGCCTTTTCTATAGTGAATTTGTCAAAAAATACTTTTTTACTGTCGCAAATTTTAAATATACCGAGGATTTAATTTTCTATAGTGAATTTTTCAAAAAATTATTTTTTTCTGTCGCAAATTTTAAATACGCGGAGGATTGCCTTTTCTATAGTAAATTTGTCAAAAAATAATTTTTTACTGTCGCAAATTTTAAATACGCCGAGGATTGCCTTTTCTATAGTAAATTTTTCAAAACATAATTTTTCACTGTCGCAACTTTTAAATGCGCCGAGTATTGCCTTTTCTATAGTGAATTTGTCAAAAAATAAATTTTTACAGTGGCAAATTTTAAATATATCGATGATTGCCTTTTCTATAGTGAATTTTTCAAAAAATTATTTTTTGCTACCGCAAATTTTAAATACGCCGAGGATTGCCTTTTCTATAGTAAATTTTTCAAAAAATAATTTTTACTGTCGCAAATTTTAAATATGCCGAGGATTGCCTTTTCTATAGTAAATTTTTCTAGAAATTATTTTTTAAGGTCGCAAATTTTAAATACGCCGGGGATTGCCTTTTCTATAGCGAATTTGTCAAAAAATAATTTTTTACTGTCGAAAATTTTAAATACGCCGAGGATTGCCTTTTCAATATTGAATTTGTCAAACAATAATTTTTTACTGTCGCAAATTTTAAACATACCGAGGATTGCCTTTTCTATAGTGAATTTGTCAAAATAATATTTTTTACTATCGCAAATTTTAAATACGCCGAGGATTGCATTTTCTATAGTGAATTTGTCAAAAAATAGTTTTTTACTGTCGAAAATTTTAAACACGCCGAGAATTGCCTTTTCTATAGTAAATTTATCAAAAAATAATTTTTTACTGTCGCAAATTTTTAAACATACCGAGGATTGCCTTTTTCTATAGTGAATTTGTCAAAATAATATTTTTTATTGTCGCAAATTTTAAATACGCCGAGGATTGCATTTTCTATAGTGAATTTGTCAAAAAAATAATTTTTTACTGTCGAAAATGTTAAACACGCCGAGGATTGCCTTTTCTATAGTGAATCTATCAAAAAATAATTTTTTACTGTCGCAAATTTTAAATACGCCGAGGATTGCCTTTAATTTAGTGAATTTGTCAAAATAATATTTTTTACTGTCGCAAATTTTAAATACGCCGAGGATTGC
Source organism: Dioctria rufipes (assembly GCA_963924295.1). Classification (NCBI taxonomy): domain Eukaryota; kingdom Metazoa; phylum Arthropoda; class Insecta; order Diptera; family Asilidae; genus Dioctria; species Dioctria rufipes. Next base: position 45,457 of record CAWUPM010000905.1, read on the forward strand.
CTTTTCTATAGTGAATTTGTCAAAAAATAATTTTTTACTGTCGCAAATTTTAAATTCGTCGAGGATTGCCATTTCTATAGTGAATTTGTCAAAAAATAATTTTTTAATGTCGGAAATTTTAAATATACCGAGGATTGCCTTTTCTATAGTGAATTTTTCAAAACATAATTTTTTACTGTCGCAACTTTTAAATACGCCGAGGATTGCCTTTTCTATAGTTAATTTGTCAAAAAATAATTTTTTATTGTAGCAACTTTTAAATACGCCGAGGATTGCCTTTTCTATAGTGAATTTGTCAAAAAATAGTTTTTTACTGTCGCAAATTTTAAATATACCGAGGATTTAATTTTCTATAGTGAATTTTTCAAAAAATTATTTTTTTCTGTCGCAAATTTTAAATACGCGGAGGATTGCCTTTTCTATAGTAAATTTGTCAAAAAATAATTTTTTACTGTCGCAAATTTTAAATACGCCGAGGATTGCCTTTTCTATAGTAAATTTTTCAAAACATAATTTTTTACTGTCGCAACTTTTAAATACGCCGAGGATTGCCTTTTCTATAGTGAATTTGTCAAAAAATAATTTTTTACTGTCGCAAATTTTAAATACGCCGAGGATTGCCTTTTCTGGAGTAAATTTTTCAAAAAATAATTTTTTACTGTCGTAAATTTTAAATAAGCCGAGGATTGCCTTTTCTATAGTGAATTTGTCAAAAAATAATTTTTTACTGTCGCAAATTTTAAATACGCCGAGGATCGCCTCTTCTATAGTAAATTTTTCAAAAAATTATTTTTTTCTGTCGCAAATTTTAAATACGCCGAGGATTACCTTTTCTATGGTGAATTTGTCAAAAAATAATTTTTTACTGTCGCAAATTTTTAATACGCCGAGGATTGCCTTTTCTATAGTGAATTTGTCAAAAAATAAATTTTTACAGTGGGAAATTTTAAATACACCGTGATTGCCTTTGCTATGTGAATTTTTCAAAAAATTGTTTTTTGCTGTCGCAAATTTTAAATACGCCGAGGATTGCCTTTTTTGTACTAAATTTTTCAAAAAATAATTTTTTACTGTCGCAAATTTTAAATACGCCGAGGATTGCCTTTTCTATAGTGAATTGGTCAAAATAATATTTTTTACTGTCGCAAATTTTAAATGCGCCGAGGATTGCCTTTTTTTTCTATAGTGAATTTGTCAAAAAATAGTTTTTTACTGTCGCAAATTTTAAATATACCGAGGATTTAATTTTCTATATTGAATTTTTCAAAAAATTATTTTTTTCTGTCGCAAATTTTAAATACGCGGAGGATTGCCTTTTCTATAGTAAATTTGTCAAAAAATAATTGTTTACTGTCGCAAATTTTAAATACGCCGAGGATTGCCTTTTCTATAGTAAATTTTTCAAAACATAATTTTTTACTGTCGCAACTTTTAAATACGCCGAGGATTGCCTTTTCTATAGTGAATTTGTCAAAAAATAATTTTTTACTGTCGCAACTTTTAAATACGCCGAGGATTGCCATTTCTATAGTGAATTTGTCAAAAAATAGTTTTTTTACTGTCGCAAATTTTAAATATACCGAGGATTTAATTTTCTATAGTGAATTTTTCAAAAAATTATTTTTTTCTGTCGCAAATTTTAATACGCGGAGGATTGCCTTTTCTATAGTAAATTTGTCAAAAAATAATTTTTTACTGTCGCAAATTTTAAATACGCCGAGGATTGCCTTTTCTATAGTAAATTTTTCAAAACATAATTTTTTACTGTCGCAACTTTCAAATACGCCGAGGATTGCTTTTTCTATAGTGAATTTGTCAAAAAATAATTTTTTACTGTCGCAAATTTTAAATACGCCGAGGATTGCCTTTTCTGTAGTAAATTTTTCAAAAAATAATTTTTTACTGTCGCAAATTTTAATACGCCGAGGATTGCCTTTTCTATAGTGAATTGGTCAAAATAATATTTTTACTGTCGCAAATTTTAAATGCGCCGAGGATTGCCTTCTCTATAGTGAATTTGTCAAAAAATAGTTTTTTACTGTCGCAAATTTTAAATATACCGAGGATTTAATTTTCTATAGTGAATTTTTCAAAAAATTATTTTTTTCTGTCGCAAATTTTAAATACGCGGAGGATTGCCTTTTCTATAGTAAATTTGTCAAAAAATAATTTTTTACTGTCGCAAATTTTAAATACGCCGAGGATTGCCTTTTCTATAGTAAATTTTTCAAAACATAATTTTTCACTGTCGCAACTTTTAAATGCGCCGAGTATTGCCTTTTCTATAGTGAATTTGTCAAAAAATAAATTTTTACAGTGGCAAATTTTAAATATTACCGATGATTGCCTTTTCTATAGTGAATTTTTCAAAAAATTATTTTTTGCTGCCACAAATTTTAAATACGCCGAGGATTGCCTTTTCTATAGTAAATTTTTCAAAAAATAATTTTTACTGTCGCAAATTTTTAAATATGCCGAGGATTGCCTTTTCTATAGTAAATTTTTCTAGAAATTATTTTTTAAGGTCGCAAATTTTAAATACGCCGGGGATTGCCTTTTCTATAGCGAATTTGTCAAAAAATAATTTTTTATTGTCGAAAATTTTAAATACGCCGAGGATTGCCTTTTCAATATTGAATTTGTCAAACAATAATTTTTTACTGTCGCAAATTTTAAACATACCGAGGATTGCCTTTTCTATAGTGAATTTGTCAAAATAATATTTTTTTACTATCGCAAATTTTAAATACGCCGAGGATTGCATTTTCTATAGTGAATTTGTCAAAAAATAGTTTTTTACTGTCGAAAAGTTTTAAACACGCCGAGAATTGCCTTTTCTATAGTAAATTTATCAAAAAATATTTTTTTACTGTCGCAAATTTTAAACATACCGAGGATTGCCTTTTCTATAGTGAATTTGTCAAAATAATATTTTTTATTGTCGCAAATTTTAAATACGCCGAGGATTGCATTTTCTATAGTGAATTTGTCAAAAAATAATTTTTTACTGTCGAAAATTTTAAACACGCCGAGGATTGCCTTTTCTATAGTGAATCTATCAAAAAATAATTTTTTACTGTCGCAAATTTTAAATACGCCGAGGATTGCCTTTAATTTAGTGAATTTGTCAAAATAATATTTTTTACTGTCGCAAATTTTAAATACGCCGAGGATTGCCTTTTCTATAGTGAATTTGTCAAAAAATAATTTTTTACTGTCGCAAATTTTAAATTCGTCGAGGATTGCCATTTCTATAGTGAATTTGTCAAAAAATAATTTTTTAATGTCGGAAATTTTAAATATACCGAGGATTGCCTTTTCTATAGTGAATTTTTCAAAACATAATTTTTTACTGTCGCAACTTTTAAATACGCCGAGGATTGCCTTTTCTATAGTTAATTTGTCAAAAAATAATTTTTTACTGTCGCAACTTTTAAATACGCCGAGGATTGCCTTTTCTATAGTGAATTTGTCAAAAAATAGTTTTTTACTGTCGCAAATTTTAAATATACCGAGGATTTAATTTTCTATAGTGAATTTTTCAAAAAATTATTTTTTTCTGTCGCAAATTTTAAATACGCGGAGGATTGCCTTTTCTATAGTAAATTTGTCAAAAAAATAATTTTTTACTGTCGCAAATTTTAAATACGCCGAGGATTGCCTTTTCTATAGTAAATTTTTCAAAACATAATTTTTTACTGTCGCAACTTTTAAATACGCCGAGGATTGCCTTTTCTATAGTGAATTTGTCAAAAAATAATTTTTTACTGTCGCAAATTTTAAATACGCCGAGGATTGCCTTTTCTGGAGTAAATTTTTCAAAAATAATTTTTTACTGTCGTAAATTTTAAATAAGCCGAGGATTGCCTTTTCTATAGTGAATTTGTCAAAAAATAATTTTTTACTGTCGCAAATTTTAAAATACGCCGAGGATCGCCTCTTCTATAGTAAATTTTTCAAAAAATTATTTTTTTCTGTCGCAAATTTTAAATACGCCGAGGATTACCTTTTCTATGGTGAATTTGTCAAAAAATAATTTTTTACTGTCGCAAATTTTTTAATACGCCGAGGATTGCCTTTTCTATAGTGAATTTGTCAAAAAATAAATTTTTACAGTGGGAAATTTTTAAATACACCGTGATTGCCTTTGCTATGTGAATTTTTCAAAAAATTGTTTTTTGCTGTCGCAAATTTTAAATACGCCGAGGATTGCCTTTTTTGTACTAAATTTTTCAAAAAATAATTTTTTACTGTCGCAAATTTTAAATACGCCGAGGATTGCCTTTTCTATAGTGAATTGGTCAAAATAATATTTTTTACTGTCGCAAATTTTAAATGCGCCGAGGATTGCCTTTTCTATAGTGAATTTGTCAAAAAATGGTTTTTTACTGTCGCAAATTTTAAATATACCGAGGATTTAATTTTCTATATTGAATTTTTCAAAAAATTATTTTTTTCTGTCGCAAATTTTAAATACGCGGAGGATTGCCTTTTCTATAGTAAATTTGTCAAAAAATAATTTTTTACTGTCGCAAATTTTAAATACGCCGAGGATTGCCTTTTCTATAGTAAATTTTTCAAAACATAATTTTTTACTGTCGCAACTTTTAAATACGCCGAGGATTGCCTTTTCTATAGTGAATTTGTCAAAAAATAATTTTTTACTGTCGCAACTTTTAAATACGCCGAGGATTGCCATTTCTATAGTGAATTTGTCAAAAAATAGTTTTTTACTGTCGCAAATTTTAAATATACCGAGGATTTTAATTTTCTATAGTGAATTTTTTCAAAAAATTATTTTTTTCTGTCGCAAATTTTAAATACGCGGAGGATTGCCTTTTCTATAGTAAATTTGTCAAAAAATAATTTTTTTACTGTCGCAAATTTTAAATACGCCGAGGATTGCCTTTTCTATAGTAATTTTTCAAAACATAATTTTTTACTGTCGCAACTTTTCAAATACGCCGAGGATTGCTTTTTCTATAGTGAATTTGTCAAAAAATAATTTTTTACTGTCGCAAATTTTAAATACGCCGAGGATTGCCTTTTCTGTAGTAAATTTTTCAAAAAATAATTTTTTACTGTCGCAAATTTTAAATACGCCGAGGATTGCCTTTTCTATAGTGAATTGGTCAAAATAATATTTTTTACTGTCGCAAATTTTAAATGCGCCGAGGATTGCCTTCTCTATAGTGAATTTGTCAAAAAATAGTTTTTTACTGTCGCAAATTTTTAAATATACCGAGGATTTAATTTTCTATAGTGAATTTTTCAAAAAATTATTTTTTTCTGTCGCAAATTTTAAATACGCGGAGGATTGCCTTTTCTATAGTAAATTTGTCAAAAAATAATTTTTTACTGTCGCAAATTTTAAATACGCCGAGGATTGCCTTTTCTATAGTAAATTTTTCAAAACATAATTTTTCACTGTCGCAACTTTTAAATGCGCCGAGTATTGCCTTTTCTATAGTGAATTTGTCAAAAAATAAATTTTTACAGTGGCAAATTTTAAATATACCGATGATTGCCTTTTCTATAGTGAATTTTTCAAAAAATTATTTTTTGCTGTCGCAAATTTTAAATACGCCGAGGATTGCCTTTTCTATAGTAAATTTTTCAAAAAATAATTTTTACTGTCGCAAATTTTAAATATGCCGAGGATTGCCTTTTCTATAGTAAATTTTTCAAGAAATTATTTTTTACGGTCGCAAATTTTAAATACGCCGGGGATTGCCTTTTCTATAGCGAATCTGTCAAAAAATAATTTTTAACTGTCGAAAATTTTAAATACGCCGAGGATTGCCTTTTCTATATTGAATTTGTCAAAAAATAATTTTTTTACTGTCGCAAATTTTAAACATACCGAGGATTGCCTTTTCTATAGTGAATTTGTCAAAATAATATTTTTTAACTATCGCAAATTTTAAATACGCCGAGGATTGCATTTTTCTATAGTGAATTTGTCAAAAAATTGTTTTTTACTGTCGAAAATTTTAAACACGCCGAGAATTGCCTTTTCTATAGTAAATTTATCAAAAAATAATTTTTTTACTGTCGCAAATTTTAAACATACCGAGGACTGCCTTTTCTATAGTGAATTTGTCAAAATAATATTTTTTATTGTCGCAAATTTTAAATACGCCGAGGATTGCATTTTCTATAGTGAATTTGTCAAAAAATAATTTTTTACTGTCTTTTCTATAGTGAATTTATCAAAAAATAATTTTTTACTGTCGCAAATTTTAAATACGCCGAGGATTGCCTTTTCTTTAGTGAATTTGTCAAAATAATATTTTTTACTGTCGCAAATTTTAAATACGCCGAGGATTGCCTTTTCTATAGTGAATTTGTCAAAAAATAATTTTTTACTGTCGCAAATTTTAAATTCGTCGAGGATTGCCATTTCTATAGTGAATTTGTCAAAAAATAATTTTTTAATGTCGCAAATTTTAAATATACCGAGGATTGCCTTTTCTATAGTGAATTTTTCAAAACATAATTTTTTACTGTCGCAACTTTTAAATACGCCGAGGATTGCCTTTTCTATAGTGAATTTGTCAAAAAATAATTTTTTACTGTCGCAACTTTTAAATACGCCGAGGATTGCCTTTTCTATAGTGAATTTGTCAAAAAATGATTTTTTACTGTCGCAAATTTTAAATACGCCGAGGATTGCCTTTTCTGGAGTAAATTTTTCAAAAAATAATTTTTTACTGTCGCAAATTTTAAATACGCCGAGGATTGCCTTTTCTATAGTGAATTTGTCGAAAAATAATTTTTTACTGTCGAAAATTTTAAATGCGCCGAGGATTGCCTTTTCTATATTGAATTTGTCAAAAAATAATTTTTTACTGTCGCAAATTTTAAACATACCGAGGATTGCCTTTTCTATAGTGAATTTGTCAAAATAATATTTTTTACTGTCGCAAATTTTAAATACGCCGAGGATTGCATTTTCTATAGTGAATTTGTCAAAAAATAGTTTTTTACTGTCGAAAATTTTAAACACGCCGAGAATTGCCTTTTCTATAGTAAATTTATCAAAAAATAATTTTTTACTGTCGCAAATTTTAAATACGCCGAGGATTGCCTTCTCTATAGTGAATTTGTCGAAAAATAATTTTTTACTGTCGAAAATTTTAAATACGCGGAGGATTGCCTTTTCTATAGTGAATTTGTCAAAAAATAATTTTTTACTGTCGCAAATATTAAATTCGTCGAGGATTGCCATTTCTATAGTGAATTTGTCAAAAAATAATTTTTTAATGTCGCAAATTTTAAAAATACCGAGGATTGCCTTTTCTATAGTGAATTTTTCAAAACATAATTTTTTACTGTCGCAACTTTTAAATACGCCGAGGATTGCCTTTTCTATAGTGAATTTGTCAAAAAATAGTTTTTTACTGTCGGAAATTTTAAATATACCGAGGATTTAATTTTCTATAGTGAATTTTTCAAAAAATTAGTTTTTTCTGTCGCAAATTTTAAATACGCGGAGGATTGCCTTTTCTATAGTAAATTTGTCAAAAAATAATTTTTTACTGTCGCAAATTTTAAATACGCCGAGGATTGCCTTTTCTATAGTAAATTTTTCAAAACATAATTTTTTACTGTCGCAACTTTTAAATACGCCGAGGATTGCCTTTTCTATAGTGAATTTGTCAAAAAATAATTTTTTACTGTCGCAAATTTTAAATACGGCGAGGATTGCCTTTTCTGTAGTAAATTTTTCAAAAAATAATTTTTTACTGTCGCAAATTTTAAATACGCCGAGGATTGCCTTTTCTATAGTGAATTGGTCAAAATAATATTTTTTACTGTCGCAAATTTTAAATGCGCCGAGGATGGCCTTTTCTATAGTGAATTGGTCAAGATAATATTTTTTACTGTCGCAAATTTTAAATGCGCCGAGGATTGCCTTTTCTGTAGTGAATTTGTCAAAACATAATTTTTTACTGTCGCAAATTTTAAATACGCCGAGGATTGCCTTTTCTATAGTAAATTTTTCAAAACATAATTTTTTACTGTCGCAACTTTTAAATGCGCCGAGTATTGCCTTTTCTATAGTGAATTTGTCAAAAAATAAATTTTTACAGTGGCAAATTTTAAATATACCGATGATTGCCTTTTCTATAGTGAATTTTTCAAAAAATTATTTTTTGCTGTCGCAAATTTAAAATACGCCGAGGATTGCCTTTTCTATAGTAAATTTTTCAAAAAATAATTTTTACTGTCGCAAATTTAAATATGCCGAGGATTGCCTTTTCTGTAGTAAATTTTTCAAGAAATTATTTTTTACGGTCGCAAATTTTAAATACGCCGGGGATTGCCTTTTGTATAGCGAATTTGTCAAAAAATAATTTTTTACTGTCGAAAATTTTAAATACGCCGAGGATTGCCTTTTCTATATTGAATTTGTCAAAAAATAATTTTTTACTGTCGCAAATTTTAAACATACCGAGGATTGCCTTTTCTATAGTGAATTTGTCAAAATAATATTTTTTACTGTCGCAAATTTTAAATACGCCGAGGATTGCATTTTCTATAGTGAATTTTTCAAAAAATAGTTTTTTACTGTCCGAAAATTTAAACACGCCGAGAATTGCCTTTTCTATAGTAAATTTATCAAAAAATAATTTTTTACTGTCGCAAATTTTAAACATACCGAGGATTGCCTTTTCTATAGTGAATTTGTCAAAAATAATATTTTTTATTGTCGCAAATTTTAAATACGCCGGGGATTGCCTTTTCTATAGCGAATTTGTCAAAAAATAATTTCTTACTGTCGAAAATTTTAAATACGCCGAGGATTGCCTTTTCTATATTGAATTTGTCAAAAAATAATTTTTTACTGTCGCAAATTTTAAACATACCGAGGATTGCCTTTTCTATAGTGAATTTGTCAAAATAATATTTTTTACTATCGCAAATTTTAAATACGCCGAGGATTGCATTTTCTATAGTGAATTTGTCAAAAAATAGTTTTTTACTGTCGAAAATTTTAAACACGCCGAGATTTGCATTTTCTATAGTGAATTTATCAAAAAATAATTTTTTACTGTCGCAAATTTTAAATACGCCGAGGATTGCCTTTTCTTTAGTGAATTTGTCAAAATAATATTTTTTACTGTCGCAAATTTTAAATACGCCGAGGATTGCCATTTCTATAGTGAATTTGTAAAAAAATAATTTTTTACTGTCACAAATTTTAAATTCGTCGAGGATTGCCATTTCTATAGTGAATTTGTCAAAAAATAGTTTTTTACTGTCGAAAATTTTAAACACGCCGAGAATTGCCTTTTCTATAGTAAATTTATCAAAATATAATTTTTTACTGTCGCAAATTTTAAACATACCGAGGATTGCCTTTTCTATAGTGAATTTGTCAAAATAATATTTTTTATTGTCGCAAATTTTAAATACGCCGGGGATTGCCTTTTCTATAGCGAATTTGTCAAAAAATAATTTCTTACTGTCGAAAATTTTAAATACGCCGAGGATTGCCTTTTCTATATTGAATTTGTCAAAAAATAATTTTTTACTGTCGCAAATTTTAAACATACCGAGGATTGCCTTTTCTATAGTGAATTTGTCAAAATAATATTTTTTACTATCGCAAATTTTAAATACGCCGAGGATTGCATTTTCTATAGTGAATTTGTCAAAAAATAGTTTTTTACTGTCGAAAATTTTAAACACGCCGAGAATTGCATTTTCTATAGTGAATTTATCAAAAAATAATTTTTTACTGTCGCAAATTTTAAATACGCCGAGGATTGCCTTTTCTTTAGTGAATTTGTCAAAATAATATTTTTTACTGTCGCAAATTTTAAATACGCCGAGGATTGCCATTTCTATAGTGAATATGTCAAAAAATAATTTTTTACTGTCACAAATTTTAAATTCGTCGAGGATTGCCATTTCTATAGTGAATTTGTCAAAAAATAGTTTTTTACTGTCGAAAATTTTAAACACGCCGAGAATTGCCTTTTCTATAGTAAATTTATCAAAAAATAATTTTTTACTGTCGCAAATTTTAAACATACCGAGGATTGCCTTTTCTATAGTGAATTTGTCAAAATAATATTTTTTATTGTCGCAAATTTTAAATACGCCGGGGATTGCCTTTTCTATAGCGAATTTGTCAAAAAATAATTTCTTACTGTCGAAAATTTTAAATACGCCGAGGATTGCCTTTTCTATATTGAATTTGTCAAAAAATAATTTTTTACTGTCGCAAATTTTAAACATACCGAGGATTGCCTTTTCTATAGTGAATTTGTCAAAAAATAATTTTTTACTGTCGCAAATTTTAAACATACCGAGGATTGCCTTTTCTATAGTGAATTTGTCAAAATAATATTTTTTACTATCGCAAATTTTAAATACGCCGAGGATTGCCTTTTCTATAGTAAATTTATCAAAAAATAATTTTTTACTGTCGCAAATTTTAAACATACCGAGGATTGCCTTTTCTATAGTGAATTTGTCAAAAAATAATTTTTTACTGTCGCAAATTTTAAACATACCGAGGATTGCCTTTTCTATAGTGAATTTGTCAAAATAATATTTTTTATTGTCGAAAATTTTAAATACGCCGAGGATTGCCTTTTCTATATTGAATTTGTCAAAAAATAATTTTTTACTGTCGCAAATTTTAAACATACCGAGGATTGCCTTTTCTATAGTGAATTTGTCAAAATAATATTTTTTACTATCGCAAATTTTAAATACGCCGAGGATTGCATTTTCTATAGTGAATTTGTCAAAAAATAGTTTTTTACTGTCGAAAATTTTAAACACGCCGAGAATTGCCTTTTCTATAGTAAATTTATCAAAAAATAATTTTTTACTGTCGCAAATTTTAAACATACCGAGGATTGCCTTTTCTATAGTGAATTTGTCAAAATAATATTTTTTATTGTCGCAAATTTTAAATACGCCGGGGATTGCCTTTTCTATAGCGAATTTGTCAAAAAATAATTTCTTACTGTCGAAAATTTTAAATACGCCGAGGATTGCCTTTTCTATATTGAATTTGTCAAAAAATAATTTTTTACTGTCGCAAATTTTAAACATACCGAGGATTGCCTTTTCTATAGTGAATTTGTCAAAATAATATTTTTTACTATCGCAAATTTTAAATACGTCGAGGATTGCATTTTCTATAGTGAATTTGTCAAAAAATAGTTTTTTACTGTCGAAAATTTTAAACACGCCGAGAATTGCATTTTCTATAGTGAATTTATCAAAAAATAATTTTTTACTGTCGCACATTTTAAATACGCCGAGGATTGCCTTCTCTATAGTGAATTTGTCAAAAAATAGTTTTTTACTGTCGCAAATTTTAAATATACCGAGGATTTAATTTTCTATAGTGAATTTTTCAAAAAATTATTTTTTTCTGTCGCAAATTTTAAATACGCGGAGGATTGCCTTTTCTATAGTAAATTTGTCAAAAAATAATTTTTTACTGTCGCAAATTTTAAATACGCCGAGGATTGCCTTTTCTATAGTAAATTTTTCAAAACATAATTTTTCACTGTCGCAACTTTTAAATGCGCCGAGTATTGCCTTTTCTATAGTGAATTTGTCAAAAAATAAATTTTTACAGTGGCAAATTTTAAATATACCGATGATTGCCTTTTCTATAGTGAATTTGTCAAAATAATATTTTTTATTGTCGCAAATTTTAAATACGCCGGGGATTGCCTTTTCTATAGCGAATTTGTCAAAAAATAATTTCTTACTGTCGAAAATTTTAAATACGCCGAGGATTGCCTTTTCTATATTGAATTTGTCAAAAAATAATTTTTTACTGTCGCAAATTTTAAACATACCGAGGATTGCCTTTTCTATAGTGAATTTGTCAAAATAATATTTTTTACTATCGCAAATTTTACATACGCCGAGGATTGCATTTTCTATAGTGAATTTGTCAAAAAATAGTTTTTTACTGTCGAAAATTTTAAACACGCCGAGAATTGCCTTTTCTATAGTAAATTTATCAAAAAATAATTTTTTACTGTCGCAAATTTTAAACATACCGAGGATTGCCTTTTCTATAGTGAATTTGTCAAAATAATATTTTTTATTGTCGCAAATTTTAAATACGCCGAGGATTGCATTTTCTATAGTGAATTTGTCAAAAAATAATTTTTTACTGTCGAAAATTTTAAACACGCCGAGGATTGCCTTTTCTATAGTGAATTTATCAAAAAATAATTTTTTACTGTCGCAAATTTTAAATACGCCGAGGATTGCCTTTTCTTTAGTGAATTTGTCAAAATAATATTTTTTACTGTCGCAAATTTTAAATACGCCGAGGATTGCCTTTTCTATAGTGAATTTGTCAAAAAATAATTTTCTACTGTCGCAAATTTTAAATTCGTCGAGGATTGCCATTTCTATAGTGAATTTGTCAAAAAATAATTTTTTAATGTCGCAAATTTTAAATATACCGAGGATTGCCTTTTCTATAGTGAATTTTTCAAAACATAATTTTTTACTGTCGCAACTTTTAAATACGCCGAGGATTGCCTTTTCTATAGTGAATTTGTCAAAAAATAATTTTTTACTGTCGCAACTTTTAAATACGCCGAGGATTGCCTTTTCTATAGTGAATTTGTCAAAAAATAATTTTTTACTGTCGCAAATTTTAAATACGCCGAGGATTGCCTTTTCTGGAGTAAATTTTTCAAAAAATAATTTTTTACTGTCGCAAATTTTAAATACGCCGAGGATTGCCTTTTCTATAGTGAATTTGTCGAAAAATAATTTTTTACTGTCGAAAATTTTAAATGCGCCGAGGATTGCCTTTTCTATATTGAATTTGTCAAAAAATAATTTTTTACTGTCGCAAATTTTAAACATACCGAGGATTGCCTTTTCTATAGTGAATTTGTCAAAATAATATTTTTTACTGTCGCAAATTTTAAATACGCCGAGGATTGCATTTTCTATAGTGAATTTGTCAAAAAATAGTTTTTTACTGTCGAAAATTTTAAACACGCCGAGAATTGCCTTTTCTATAGTAAATTTATCAAAAAATAATTTTTTACTGTCGCAAATTTTAAATACGCCGAGGATTGCCTTCTCTATAGTGAATTTGTCGAAAAATAATTTTTTACTGTCGAAAATTTTAAATACGCGGAGGATTGCCTTTTCTATAGTGAATTTGTCAAAAAATAATTTTTTACTGTCGCAAATTTTAAACATACCGAGGATTGCCTTTTCTATAGTGAATTTGTCAAAATAATATTTTTTATTGTCGCAAATTTTAAATACGCCGGGGATTGCCTTTTCTATAGCGAATTTGTCAAAAAATAATTTCTTACTGTCGAAAATTTTAAATACGCCGAGGATTGCCTTTTCTATATTGAATTTGTCAAAAAATAATTTTTTACTGTCGCAAATTTTAAACATACCGAGGATTGCCTTTTGTATAGTGAATTTGTCAAAATAATATTTTTTACTATCGCAAATTTTAAATACGCCGAGGATTGCCTTTTCTATAGTGAATTTGTCAAAAAATAGTTTTTTACTGTCGAAAATTTTAAACACGCCGAGAATTGCATTTTCTATAGTGAATTTATCAAAAAATAATTTTTTACTGTCGCAAATTTTAAATACGCCGAGGATTGCCTTTTCTTTAGTGAATTTGTCAAAATAATATTTTTTACTGTCGCAAATTTTAAATACGCCGAGGATTGCCATTTCTATAGTGAATTTGTCAAAAAATAATTTTTTACTGTCACAAATTTTAAATTCGTCGAGGATTGCCATTTCTATAGTGAATTTGTCAAAAAATAGTTTTTTACTGTCGAAAATTTTAAACACGCCGAGAATTGCCTTTTCTATAGTAAATTTATCAAAAAATAATTTTTTACTGTCGCAAATTTTAAACATACCGAGGATTGCCTTTTCTATAGTGAATTTGTCAAAATAATATTTTTTATTGTCGCAAATTTTAAATACGCCGGGGATTGCCTTTTCTATAGCGAATTTGTCAAAAAATAATTTCTTACTGTCGAAAATTTTAAATACGCCGAGGATTGCCTTTTCTATATTGAATTTGTCAAAAAATAATTTTTTACTGTCGCAAATTTTAAACATACCGAGGATTGCCTTTTCTATAGTGAATTTGTCAAAATAATATTTTTTACTATCGCAAATTTTAAATACGCCGAGGATTGCATTTTCTATAGTGAATTTGTCAAAAAATAGTTTTTTACTGTCGAAAATTTTAAACACGCCGAGAATTGCATTTTCTATAGTGAATTTATCAAAAAATAATTTTTTACTGTCGCAAATTTTAAATACGCCGAGGATTGCCTTTTCTTTAGTGAATTTGTCAAAATAATATTTTTTACTGTCGCAAATTTTAAATACGCCGAGGATTGCCATTTCTATAGTGAATTTGTCAAAAAATAATTTTTTACTGTCACAAATTTTAAATTCGTCGAGGATTGCCATTTCTATAGTGAATTTGTCAAAAAATAGTTTTTTACTGTCGAAAATTTTAAACACGCCGAGAATTGCCTTTTCTATAGTAAATTTATCAAAAAATAATTTTTTACTGTCGCAAATTTTAAACATACCGAGGATTGCCTTTTCTATAGTGAATTTGTCAAAATAATATTTTTTATTGTCGCAAATTTTAAATACGCCGGGGATTGCCTTTTCTATAGCGAATTTGTCAAAAAATAATTTCTTACTGTCGAAAATTTTAAATACGCCGAGGATTGCCTTTTCTATATTGAATTTGTCAAAAAATAATTTTTTACTGTCGCAAATTTTAAACATACCGAGGATTGCCTTTTCTATAGTGAATTTGTCAAAATAATATTTTTTACTATCGCAAATTTTAAATACGCCGAGGATTGCATTTTCTATAGTGAATTTGTCAAAAAATAGTTTTTTACTGTCGAAAATTTTAAACAAGCCGAGAATTGCCTTTTCTATAGTAAATTTATCAAAAAATAATTTTTTACTGTCGCAAATTTTAAACATACCGAGGATTGCCTTTTCTATAGTGAATTTGTCAAAATAATATTTTTTATTGTCGCAAATTTTAAATACGCCGGGGATTGCCTTTTCTATAGCGAATTTGTCAAAAAATAATTTCTTACTGTCGAAAATTTTAAATACGCCGAGGATTGCCTTTTCTATATTGAATTTGTCAAAAAATAATTTTTTACTGTCGCAAATTTTAAACATACCGAGGATTGCCTTTTCTATAGTGAATTTGTCAAAATAATATTTTTTACTATCGCAAATTTTAAATACGCCGAGGATTGCATTTTCTATAGTGAATTTGTCAAAAAATAGTTTTTTACTGTCGAAAATTTTAAACACGCCGAGAATTGCATTTTCTATAGTGAATTTATCAAAAAATAATTTTTTACTGTCGCAAATTTTAAATACGCCGAGGATTGCCTTCTCTATAGTGAATTTGTCAAAAAATAGTTTTTTACTGTCGCAAATTTTAAATATACCGAGGATTTAATTTTCTATAGTGAATTTTTCAAAAAATTATTTTTTTCTGTCGCAAATTTTAAATACGCGGAGGATTGCCTTTTCTATAGTAAATTTGTCAAAAAATAATTTTTTACTGTCGCAAATTTTAAATACGCCGAGGATTGCCTTTTCTATAGTAAATTTTTCAAAACATAATTTTTCACTGTCGCAACTTTTAAATGCGCCGAGTATTGCCTTTTCTATAGTGAATTTGTCAAAAAATAAATTTTTACAGTGGCAAATTTTAAATATACCGATGATTGCCTTTTCTATAGTTAATTTGTCAAAATAATATTTTTTATTGTCGCAAATTTTAAATACGCCGGGGATTGCCTTTTCTATAGCGAATTTGTCAAAAAATAATTTCTTACTGTCGAAAATTTTAAATACGCCGAGGATTGCCTTTTCTATATTGAATTTGTCAAAAAATAATTTTTTACTGTCGCAAATTTTAAACATACCGAGGATTGCCTTTTCTATAGTGAATTTGTCAAAATAATATTTTTTACTATCGCAAATTTTAAATACGCCGAGGATTGCATTTTCTATAGTGAATTTGTCAAAAAATAGTTTTTTACTGTCGAAAATTTTAAACATGCCGAGAATTGCCTTTTCTATAGTAAATTTATCAAAAAATAATTTTTTACTGTCGCAAATTTTAAACATACCGAGGATTGCCTTTTCTATAGTGAATTTGTCAAAATAATATTTTTTATTGTCGCAAATTTTAAATACGCCGAGGATTGCATTTTCTATAGTGAATTTGTCAAAAAATAATTTTTTACTGTCGAAAATTTTAAACACGCCGAGGATTGCCTTTTCTATAGTGAATTTATCAAAAAATAATTTTTTACTGTCGCAAATTTTAAATACGCCCGAGGATTGCCTTTTCTTTAGTGAATTTGTCAAAATAATATTTTTTACTGTCGCAAATTTTAAATACGCCGAGGATTGCCTTTTCTATAGTGAATTTGTCAAAAAATAATTTTTTACTGTCGCAAATTTTAAATTCGTCGAGGATTGCCATTTCTATAGTGAATTTGTCAAAAAATAATTTTTTAATGTCGCAAATTTTAAATATACCGAGGATTGCCTTTTCTATAGTGAATTTTTCAAAACATAATTTTTTACTGTCGCAACTTTTAAATACGCCGAGGATTGCCTTTTCTATAGTGAATTTGTCAAAAAATAATTTTTTACTGTCGCAACTTTTAAATACGCCGAGGATTGCCTTTTCTATAGTGAATTTGTCAAAAAATAATTTTTTACTGTCGCAAATTTTAAATACGCCGAGGATTGCCTTTTCTGGAGTAAATTTTTCAAAAAATAATTTTTTACTGTCGCAAATTTTAAATACGCCGAGGATTGCATTTTCTATAGTGAATTTGTCAAAAAATAGTTTTTTACTGTCGAAAATTTTAAACACGCCGAGAATTGCCTTTTCTATAGTAAATTTATCAAAAAATAATTTTTTACTGTCGCAAATTTTAAATACGCCGAGGATTGCCTTCTCTATAGTGAATTTGTCGAAAAATAATTTTTTACTGTCGAAAATTTTAAATACGCGGAGGATTGCCTTTTCTATAGTGAATTTGTCAAAAAATAATTTTTTACTGTCGCAAATATTAAATTCGTCGAGGATTGCCATTTCTATAGTGAATTTGTCAAAAAATAATTTTTTAATGTCGCAAATTTTAAAAATACCGAGGATTGCCTTTTCTATAGTGAATTTTTCAAAACATAATTTTTTACTGTCGCAACTTTTAAATACGCCGAGGATTGCCTTTTCTATAGTGAATTTGTCAAAAAATAGTTTTTTACTGTCGCAAATTTTAAATATACCGAGGATTTAATTTTCTATAGTGAATTTTTCAAAAAATTAGTTTTTTCTGTCGCAAATTTTAAATACGCGGAGGATTGCCTTTTCTATAGTAAATTTGTCAAAAAATAATTTTTTACTGTCGCAAATTTTAAATACGCCGAGGATTGCCTTTTCTATAGTAAATTTTTCAAAACATAATTTTTTACTGTCGCAACTTTTAAATACGCCGAGGATTGCCTTTTCTATAGTGAATTTGTCAAAAAATAATTTTTTACTGTCGCAAATTTTAAATACGGCGAGGATTGCCTTTTCTGTAGTAAATTTTTCAAAAAATAATTTTTTACTGTCGCAAATTTTAAATACGCCGAGGATTGCCTTTTCTATAGTGAATTGGTCAAAATAATATTTTTTACTGTCGCAAATTTTAAATGCGCCGAGGATGGCCTTTTCTATAGTGAATTTGTCAAAAAATAGTTTTTTACTGTCGCAAATTTTAAATATACCGAGGATTTAATTTTCTATAGTGAATTTTTCAAAAACTTATTTTTTTCTGTCGCAAATTTTAAATACGCGGAGGATTGCCTTTTCTATAGTGAATTTGTCAAAAAATAATTTTTTACTGTCGCAAATATTAAATTCGTCGAGGATTGCCATTTCTATAGTGAATTTATCAAAAAATAATTTTTTACTGTCGCAAATTTTAAACATACCGAGGATTGCCTTTTCTATAGTGAATTTGTCAAAATAATATTTTTTATTGTCGCAAATTTTAAATACGCAGGGGATTGCCTTTTCTATAGCGAATTTGTCAAAAAATAATTTCTTACTGTCGAAAATTTTAAATACGCCGAGGATTGCCTTTTCTATATTGAATTTGTCAAAAAATAATTTTTTACTGTCGCAAATTTTAAACATACCGAGGATTGCCTTTTCTATAGTGAATTTGTCAAAATAATATTTTTTACTATCGCAAATTTTAAATACGCCGAGGATTGCATTTTCTATAGTGAATTTGTCAAAAAATAGTTTTTTACTGTCGAAAATTTTAAACACGCCGAGAATTGCCTTTTCTATAGTAAATTTATCAAAAAATAATTTTTTACTGTCGCAAATTTTAAACATACCGAGGATTGCTTTTTCTATAGTGAATTTGTCAAAATAATATTTTTTATTGTCGCAAATTTTAAATACGCCGGGGATTGCCTTTTCTATAGCGAATTTGTCAAAATATAATTTCTTACTGTCGAAAATTTTAAATACGCCGAGGATTGCCTTTTCTATATTGAATTTGTCAAAAAATAATTTTTTACTGTCGCAAATTTTAAACATACCGAGGATTGCCTTTTCTATAGTGAATTTGTCAAAATAATATTTTTTACTATCGCAAATTTTAAATACGCCGAGGATTGCATTTTCTATAGTGAATTTGTCAAAAAATAGTTTTTTACTGTCGAAAATTTTAAACACGCCGAGAATTGCATTTTCTATAGTGAATTTATCAAAAAATAATTTTTTACTGTCGCAAATTTTAAATACGCCGAGGATTGCCTTCTCTATAGTGAATTTGTCAAAAAATAGTTTTTTACTGTCGCAAATTTTAAATATACCGAGGATTTAATTTTCTATAGTGAATTTTTCAAAAAATTATTTTTTTCTGTCGCAAATTTTAAATACGCGGAGGATTGCCTTTTCTATAGTAAATTTGTCAAAAAATAATTTTTTACTGTCGCAAATTTTAAATACGCCGAGGATTGCCTTTTCTATAGTAAATTTTTCAAAACATAATTTTTCACTGTCGCAACTTTTAAATGCGCCGAGTATTGCCTTTTCTATAGTGAATTTGTCAAAAAATAAATTTTTACAGTGGCAAATTTTAAATATACCGATGATTGCCTTTTCTATAGTGAATTTTTCAAAAAATTATTTTTTGCTGTCGCAAATTTTAAATACGCCGAGGATTGCCTTTTCTATAGTAAATTTTTCAAAAAATAATTTTTACTGTTGCAAATTTTAAATATGCCGAGGATTGCCTTTTCTATAGTAAATTTTTCAAGAAATTATTTTTTACGGTCGCAAATTTTAAATACGCCGGGGATTGCCTTTTCTATAGCGAATCTGTCAAAAAATAATTTTTAACTGTCGAAAATTTTAAATACGCCGAGGATTGCCTTTTCTATATTGAATTTGTCAAAAAATAATTTTTTACTGTCGCAAATTTTAAACATACCGAGGATTGCCTTTTCTATAGTGAATTTGTCAAAATAATATTTTTTACTATCGCAAATTTTAAATACGCCGAGGATTGCATTTTCTATAGTGAATTTGTCAAAAAATAGTTTTTTACTGTCGAAAATTTTAAACACGCCGAGAATTGCCTTTTCTATAGTAAATTTATCAAAAAATAATTTTTTACTGTCGCAAATTTTAAACATACCGAGGATTGCCTTTTCTATAGTGAATTTGTCAAAATAATATTTTTTATTGTCGCAAATTTTAAATACGCCGAGGATTGCATTTTCTATAGTGAATTTGTCAAAAAATAATTTTTTACTGTCGAAAATTTTAAACACGCCGAGGATTGCCTTTTCTATAGTGAATTTATCAAAAAATAATTTTTTACTGTCGCAAATTTTAAATACGCCGAGGATTGCCTTTTCTTTAGTGAATTTGTCAAAATAATATTTTTTACTGTCGCAAATTTTAAATACGCCGAGGATTGCCTTTTCTATAGTGAATTTGTCAAAAAATAATTTTTTACTGTCGCAAATTTTAAATTCGTCGAGGATTGCCATTTCTATAGTGAATTTGTCAAAAAATAATTTTTTAATGTCGCAAATTTTAAATATACCGAGGATTGCCTTTTCTATAGTGAATTTTTCAAAACATAATTTTTTACTGTCGCAACTTTTAAATACGCCGAGGATTGCCTTTTCTATAGTGAATTTGTCAAAAAATAATTTTTTACTGTCGCAACTTTTAAACACGCCGAGGATTGCCTTTTCTATAGTGAATTTATCAAAAAATAATTTTTTACTGTCGCAAATTTTAAATACGCCGAGGATTGCCTTTTCTGGAGTAAATTTTTCAAAAAATAATTTTTTACTGTCGCAAATTTTAAATACGCCGAGGATTGCCTTTTCTATAGTGAATTTGTCGAAAAATAATTTTTTACTGTCGAAAATTTTAAATGCGCCGAGGATTGCCTTTTCTATATTGAATTTGTCAAAAAATAATTTTTTACTGTCGCAAATTTTAAACATACCGAGGATTGCCTTTTCTATAGTGAATTTGTCAAAATAATATTTTTTACTGTCGCAAATTTTAAATACGCCGAGGATTGCATTTTCTATAGTGAATTTGTCAAAAAATAGTTTTTTACTGTCGAAAATTTTAAACACGCCGAGAATTGCCTTTTCTATAGTAAATTTATCAAAAAATAATTTTTTACTGTCGCAAATTTTAAATACGCCGAGGATTGCCTTCTCTATAGTGAATTTGTCGAAAAATAATTTTTTACTGTCGAAAATTTTAAATACGCGGAGGATTGCCTTTTCTATAGTGAATTTGTCAAAAAATAATTTTTTACTGTCGCAAATATTAAATTCGTCGAGGATTGCCATTTCTATAGTGAATTTGTCAAAAAATAATTTTTTAATGTCGCAAATTTTAAAAATACCGAGGATTGCCTTTTCTATAGTGAATTTTTCAAAACATAATTTTTTACTGTCGCAACTTTTAAATACGCCGAGGATTGCCTTTTCTATAGTGAATTTGTCAAAAAATAATTTTTTACTGTCGCAAATTTTAAACATACCGAGGATTGCCTTTTCTATAGTGAATTTGTCAAAATAATATTTTTTACTATCGCAAATTTTAAATACGCCGAGGATTGCATTTTCTATAGTGAATTTGTCAAAAAATAGTTTTTTACTGTCGAAAATTTTAAACACGCCGAGAATTGCCTTTTCTATAGTAAATTTATCAAAAAATAATTTTTTACTGTCGCAAATTTTAAACATACCGAGGATTGCCTTTTCTATAGTGAATTTGTCAAAATAATATTTTTTATTGTCGCAAATTTTAAATACGCCGAGGATTGCATTTTCTATAGTGAATTTGTCAAAAAATAATTTTTTACTGTCGAAAATTTTAAACACGCCGAGGATTGCCTTTTCTATAGTGAATTTATCAAAAAATAATTTTTTACTGTCGCAAATTTTAAATACGCCGAGGATTGCCTTTTCTTTAGTGAATTTGTCAAAATAATATTTTTTACTGTCGCAAATTTTAAATACGCCGAGGATTGCCTTTTCTATAGTGAATTTGTCAAAAAATAATTTTTTACTGTCGCAAATTTTAAATTCGTCGAGGATTGCCATTTCTATAGTGAATTTGTCAAAAAATAATTTTTTAATGTCGCAAATTTTAAATATACCGAGGATTGCCTTTTCTATAGTGAATTTTTCAAAACATAATTTTTTACTGTCGCAACTTTTAAATACGCCGAGGATTGCCTTTTCTATAGTGAATTTGTCAAAAAATAATTTTTTACTGTCGCAACTTTTAAATACGCCGAGGATTGCCTTTTCTATAGTGAATTTATCAAAAAATAATTTTTTACTGTCGCAAATTTTAAATACGCCGAGGATTGCCTTTTCTGGAGTAAATTTTTCAAAAAATAATTTTTTACTGTCGCAAATTTTAAATACGCCGAGGATTGCCTTTTCTATAGTGAATTTGTCGAAAAATAATTTTTTACTGTCGAAAATTTTAAATGCGCCGAGGATTGCCTTTTCTATATTGAATTTGTCAAAAAATAATTTTTTACTGTCGCAAATTTTAAACATACCGAGGATTGCCTTTTCTATAGTGAATTTGTCAAAATAATATTTTTTACTGTCGCAAATTTTAAATACGCCGAGGATTGCATTTTCTATAGTGAATTTGTCAAAAAATAGTTTTTTACTGTCGAAAATTTTAAACACGCCGAGAATTGCCTTTTCTATAGTAAATTTATCAAAAAATAATTTTTTACTGTCGCAAATTTTAAATACGCCGAGGATTGCCTTCTCTATAGTGAATTTGTCGAAAAATAATTTTTTACTGTCGAAAATTTTAAATACGCGGAGGATTGCCTTTTCTATAGTGAATTTGTCAAAAAATAATTTTTTACTGTCGCAAATATTAAATTCGTCGAGGATTGCCATTTCTATAGTGAATTTGTCAAAAAATAATTTTTTAATGTCGCAAATTTTAAAAATACCGAGGATTGCCTTTTCTATAGTGAATTTTTCAAAACATAATTTTTTACTGTCGCAACTTTTAAATACGCCGAGGATTGCCTTTTCTATAGCGAATTTGTCAAAAAATAGTTTTTTACTGTCGCAAATTTTAAATATACCGAGGATTTAATTTTCTAT
The DNA here is from genome assembly GCA_963924295.1 of Dioctria rufipes. NCBI lineage: Eukaryota > Metazoa > Arthropoda > Insecta > Diptera > Asilidae > Dioctria > Dioctria rufipes. Next base: position 68,218 of record CAWUPM010000905.1, read on the forward strand.
AGTGAATTTTTCAAAAAATTAGTGTTTTCTGTCGCAAATTTTAAATACGCGGAGGATTGCCTTTTCTATAGTAAATTTGTCAAAAAATAATTTTTTACTGTCGCAAATTTTAAATACGCCGAGGATTGCCTTTTCTATAGTAAATTTTTCAAAACATAATTTTTTACTGTCGCAACTTTTAAATACGCCGAGGATTGCCTTTTCTATAGTGAATTTGTCAAAAAATAATTTTTTACTGTCGCAAATTTTAAATACGGCGAGGATTGCCTTTTCTGTAGTAAATTTTTCAAAAAATAATTTTTTACTGTCGCAAATTTTAAATACGCCGAGGATTGCCTTTTCTATAGTGAATTGGTCAAAATAATATTTTTTACTGTCGCAAATTTTAAATGCGCCGAGGATGGCCTTTTCTATAGTGAATTTGTCAAAAAATAGTTTTTTACTGTCGCAAATTTTAAATATACCGAGGATTTAATTTTCTATAGTGAATTTTTCAAAAACTTATTTTTTTCTGTCGCAAATTTTAACTACGCGGAGGATTGCCTTTTCTATAGTAAATTTGTCAAAACATAATTTTTTACTGTCGCAAATTTTAAATACGCCGAGGATTGCCTTTTCTATAGTAAATTTTTCAAAACATAATTTTTTACTGTCGCAACTTTTAAATGCGCCGAGTATTGCCTTTTCTATAGTGAATTTGTCAAAAAATAAATTTTTACAGTGGCAAATTTTAAATATACCGATGATTGCCTTTTCTATAGTGAATTTTTCAAAAAAATATTTTTTGCTGTCGCAAATTTAAAATACGCCGAGGATTGCCTTTTCTATAGTAAATTTTTCAAAAAATAATTTTTACTGTCGCAAATTTTAAATATGCCGAGGATTGCCTTTTCTGTAGTAAATTTTTCAAGAAATTATTTTTTACGGTCGCAAATTTTAAATACGCCGGGGATTGCCTTTTCTATAGCGAATTTGTCAAAAAATAATTTTTTACTGTCGAAAATTTTAAATACGCCGAGGATTGCCTTTTCTATATTGAATTTGTCAAAAAATAATTTTTTACTGTCGCAAATTTTAAACATACCGAGGATTGCCTTTTCTATAGTGAATTTGTCAAAATAATATTTTTTACTGTCGCAAATTTTAAATACGCCGAGGATTGCATTTTCTATAGTGAATTTTTCAAAAAATAGTTTTTTACTGTCGAAAATTTTAAACACGCCGAGAATTGCCTTTTCTATAGTAAATTTATCAAAAAATAATTTTTTACTGTCGCAAATTTTAAACATACCGAGGATTGCCTTTTCTATAGTGAATTTGTCAAAATAATATTTTTTATTGTCGCAAATTTTAAATACGCCGGGGATTGCCTTTTCTATAGCGAATTTGTCAAAAAATAATTTCTTACTGTCGAAAATTTTAAATACGCCGAGGATTGCCTTTTCTATATTGAATTTGTCAAAAAATAATTTTTTACTGTCGCAAATTTTAAACATACCGAGGATTGCCTTTTCTATAGTGAATTTGTCAAAATAATATTTTTTACTATCGCAAATTTTAAATACGCCGAGGATTGCATTTTCTATAGTGAATTTGTCAAAAAATAGTTTTTTACTGTCGAAAATTTTAAACACGCCGAGAATTGCATTTTCTATAGTGAATTTATCAAAAAATAATTTTTTACTGTCGCAAATTTTAAATACGCCGAGGATTGCCTTTTCTTTAGTGAATTTGTCAAAATAATATTTTTTACTGTCGCAAATTTTAAATACGCCGAGGATTGCCATTTCTATAGTGAATTTGTCAAAAAATAATTTTTTACTGTCACAAATTTTAAATTCGTCGAGGATTGCCATTTCTATAGTGAATTTGTCAAAAAATAATTTTTTAATGTCTCAAATTTTAAATATACCGAGGATTGCCTTTTATATAGTGAATTTCTCAAAACATAATTTTTTACTGTCGCAACTTTTAAATACGCCGAGGATTGCCTTTTCTATAGTGAATTTGTCAAAAAATAATTTTTTACTGTCGCAACTTTTAAATACGCCGAGGATTGCCTTTTCTATAGTGAATTTGTCAAAAAATAGTTTTTTACTGTCGCAAATTTTAAATATACCGAGGATTTAATTTTCTATAGTGAATTTTTCAAAAAATTATTTTTTTCTGTCGCAAATTTTAAATACGCGGAGGATTGCCTTTTCTATAGTAAATTTGTCAAAAAATAATTTTTTACTGTCGCAAATTTTAAATACGCCGAGGATTGCCTTTTCTATAGTAAATTTTTCAAAACATAATTTTTTACTGTCGCAACTTTTAAATACGCCGAGGATTGCCTTTTCTATAGTGAATTTGTCAAAAAATAATTTTTTACTGTCGCATATTTTAAATTCGCCGAGGATTGCCTTTTCTGGAGTAAATTTTTCAAAAAATAATTTTTTACTGTCGCAAATTTGAAATACGCCGAGGATTGCCTTTTCTATAGTGAATTTGTCAAAAAATAATTTTTTACTGTCGAAAATTTTAAATACGCCGAGGATTGCCTTTTCTATATTGAATTTGTCAAAAAATACTTTTTTACTGTCGCAAATTTTAAACATACCGAGGATTGCCTTTTCTATAGTGAATTTGTCAAAATAATATTTTTTACTGTCGCAAATTTTAAATACGCCGAGGATTGCATTTTCTATAGTGAATTTGTCAAAAAATAGTTTTTTACTGTCGAAAATTTTAAACACGCCGAGAATTGCCTTTTCTATAGTAAATTTATCAAAAAATAATTTTTTACTGTCGCAAATTTTAAACATACCGAGGATTGCCTTTTCTATAGTGAATTTGTCAAAATAATATTTTTTATTTTCGCAAATTTTAAATACGCCGAGGATTGCATTTTCTATAGTGAATTTGTCAAAAAATAATTTTTTACTGTCGAAAGTTTTAAACACGCCGAGGATTGCCTTTTCTATAGTGAATTTATCAAAAAATAATTTTTTACTGTCGCAAATTTTAAATACGCCGAGGATTGCCTTTTCTTTAGTGAATTTGTCAAAATTATATTTTTTACTGTTGCAAATTTTAAATACGACGAGGATTGCCTTTTCTATAGTGAATTTGTCAAAAAATAATTTTTTACTGTCGCAAATATTAAATACGTCGAGGATTGCCATTTCTATAGTGAATTTGTCAAAAAATAATTTTTTAATGTCGCAAATTTTAAAAATACCGAGGATTGCCTTTTCCTTAGTGAATTTTTCAAAACATAATTTTTTACTGTCGCAACTTTTAAATACGCCGAGGATTGCCTTTTCTATAGTGAATTTGTCAAAAAATAGTTTTTTACTGTCGCAAATTTTAAATATACCGAGGATTTAATTTTCTATAGTGAATTTTTCAAAAAATTATTTTTTTCTGTCGCAAATTTTAAATACGCGGAGGATTGCCTTTTCTATAGTAAATTTGTCAAAAAATAATTTTTTACTGTCGCAAATTTTAAATACGCCGAGGATTGCCGTTTCTATAGTAAATTTTTCAAAACATAATTTTTTACTGTCGCAACTTTTAAATACGCCGAGGATTGCCTTTTCTATAGTGAATTTGTCAAAAAATAATTTTTTACTGTCGCAAATTTTAAATACGCCGAGGATTGCCTTTTCTGTAGTAAATTTTTCAAAAAATAATTTTTTACTGTCGCAAATTTTAAATACGCCGAGGATTGCCTTTTCTATAGTGAATTGGTCAAAATAATATTTTTTACTGTCGCAAATTTTAAATGCGCCGAGGATGGCCTTTTCTATAGTGAATTTGTCAAAAAATAGTTTTTTACTGTCGCAAATTTTAAATATACCGAGGATTTAATTTTCTATAGTGAATTTTTCAAAAAATTATTTTTTTCTGTCGCAAATTTTAAATACGCGGAGGATTGCCTTTTCTATAGTAAATTTGTCAAAACATAATTTTTTACTGTCGCAAATTTTAAATACGCCGAGGATTGCCTTTTCTATAGTAAATTTTTCAAAACATAATTTTTTACTGTCGCAACTTTTAAATGCGCCGAGTATTGCCTTTTCTATAGTGAATTTGTCAAAAAATAAATTTTTACAGTGGCAAATTTTAAATATACCGATGATTGCCTTTTCTATAGTGAATTTTTCAAAAAATTATTTTTTGCTGTCGCAAATTTAAAATACGCCGAGGATTGCCTTTTCTATAGTAAATTTTTCAAAAAATAATTTTTACTGTCGCAAATTTTAAATATGCCGAGGATTGCCTTTTCTGTAGTAAATTTTTCAAGAAATTATTTTTTACGGTCGCAAATTTTAACTACGCCGGGGATTGCCTTTTCTATAGCGAATTTGTCAAAATAATATTTTTTACTGTCGCAAATTTTAAATGCGCCGAGGATGGCCTTTTCTATAGTGAATTTGTCAAAAAATAGTTTTTTACTGTCGCAAATTTTAAATATACCGAGGATTTAATTTTCTATAGTGAATTTTTCAAAAAACTATTTTTTTCTGTCGCAAATTTTAAATACGCGGAGGATTGCCTTTTCTATAGTGAATTTGTCAAAAAATAATTTTTTACTGTCGCAAATATTAAATTCGTCGAGGATTGCCATTTCTATAGTGAATTTGTCAAAAAATAATTTTTTAATGTCGCAAATTTTAAAAATACCGAGGATTGCCTTTTCCTTAGTGAATTTTTCAAAACATAATTTTTTACTGTCGCAACTTTTAAATACGCCGAGGATTGCCTTTTCTATAGTGAATTTGTCAAAAAATAGTTTTTTACTGTCGCAAATTTTAAATATACCGAGGATTTAATTTTCTATAGTGAATTTTTCAAAAAATTATTTTTTTCTGTCGCAAATTTTAAATACGCGGAGGATTGCCTTTTCTATAGTAAATTTGTCAAAAAATAATTTTTTACTGTCGCAAATTTTAAATACGCCGAGGATTGCCTTTTCTATAGTAAATTTTTCAAAACATAATTTTTTACTGTCGCAACTTTTAAATACGCCGAGGATTGCCTTTTCTATAGTGAATTTGTCAAAAAATAATTTTTTACTGTCGCAAATTTTAAATAGGCCGAGGATTGCCTTTTCTGTAGTAAATTTTTCAAAAAATAATTTTTTACTGTCGCAAATTTTAAATACGCCGAGGATTGCCTTTTCTATAGTGAATTGGTCAAAATAATATTTTTTACTATCGCAAATTTTAAATGCGCCGAGGATGGCCTTTTCTATAGTGAATTTGTCAAAAAATAGTTTTTTACTGTCGCAAATTTTAAATATACCGAGGATTTAATTTTCTATAGTGAATTTTTCAAAAAATTATTTTTTTCTGTCGCAAATTTTAAATACGCGGAGGATTGCCTTTTCTATAGTAAATTTGTCAAAACATAATTTTTTACTGTCGCAAATTTTAAATACGCCGAGGATTGCCTTTTCTATAGTAAATTTTTCAAAACATAATTTTTTACTGTCGCAACTTTTAAATGCGCCGAGTATTGCCTTTTCTATAGTGAATTTGTCAAAAAATAAATTTTTACAGTGGCAAATTTTAAATATACCGATGATTGCCTTTTCTATAGTGAATTTTTCAAAAAATTATTTTTTGCTGTCGCAAATTTAAAATACGCCGAGGATTGCCTTTTCTATAGTAAATTTTTCAAAAAATAATTTTTACTGTCGCAAATTTTAAATATGCCGAGGATTGCCTTTTCTGTAGTAAATTTTTCAAGAAATTATTTTTTACGGTCGCAAATTTTAAATACGCCGGGGATTGCCTTTTCTATAGCGAATTTGTCAAAAAATAATTTTTTACTGTCGAAAATTTTAAATACGCCGAGGATTGCCTTTTCTATATTGAATTTGTCAAAAAATAATTTTTTACTGTCGCAAATTTTAAACATACCGAGGATTGCCTTTTCTATAGTGAATTTGTCAAAATAATATTTTTTACTGTCGCAAATTTTAAATACGCCGAGGATTGCATTTTCTATAGTGAATTTTTCAAAAAATAGTTTTTTACTGTCGAAAATTTTAAACACGCCGAGAATTGCCTTTTCTATAGTAAATTTATCAAAAAATAATTTTTTACTGTCGCAAATTTTAAACATACCGAGGATTGCCTTTTCTATAGTGAATTTGTCAAAATAATATTTTTTATTGTCGCAAATTTTAAATACGCCGAGGATTGCATTTTCTATAGTGAATTTGTCAAAATATAATTTTTTACTGTCGAAAATTTTAAACACGCCGAGGATTGCCTTTTCTATAGTGAATTTATCAAAAAATAATTTTTTACTGTCACAAATTTTAAATACGCCGAGGATTGCCTTTTCTTTATTGAATTTGTCAAAATAATATTTTTTACTGTCGCAAATTTTAAATACGCCGAGGATTGCCTTTTCTATAGTGAATTTGTCAAAAAATAATTTTTTACTGTCGCAAATTTTAAATTCGTCGAGGATTGCCATTTCTATAGTGAATTTGTCAAAAAATAATTTCTTAATGTCGCAAATTTTAAATATACCGAGGATTGCCTTTTCTATAGTGAATTTTTCAAAAAATTATTTTTTACTGTCGCAAATTTTAAATACGCCGAGGATTGCCTTTTCTATAGTAAAATTTTCAATAAATTATTTTTTACAGTCACAAATTTTAAATACGCCGAGGATTACCTTTTCTATGGTGAATTTGTCGAAAAATAATTTTTTACTGTCGAAAATTTTAAATACCCCGAGGATTGCCTTTTCTATAGTGAATTTGTCAAAATAATATTTTTTACTGTCGCAAATTTTAAATACGCCGAGGATTGCCTTTTCTTTAGTGAATTTGTCAAAATAATATTTTTTACTGTCGCAAATTTTAAATACGCCGAGGATTGCCTTTTCTATAGTGAATTTGTCAAAAAATAATTTTTTACTGTCGCAAATTTTAAATTCGTCGAGGATTGCCATTTCTATAGTGAATTTGTCAAAAAATAATTTCTTAATGTCGCAAATTTTAAATATACCGAGGATTGCCTTTTCTATAGTGAATTTTTCAAAAAATTATTTTTTACTGTCGCAAATTTTAAATACGCCGAGGATTGCCTTTTCTATAGTAAAATTTTCAATAAATTATTTTTTACAGTCACAAATTTTAAATACGCCGAGGATTACCTTTTCTATGGTGAATTTGTCGAAAAATAATTTTTTACTGTCGAAAATTTTAAATACCCCGAGGATTGCCTTTTCTATAGTGAATTTGCCAAAAAATAATTTTTACTGTCGCAAATTTTAAATATACCGATGATTGCGTTTTCTATAGTGAATTTTTCAAAAAATTATTTTTTGCTGTCGCAAATTTTAAATACGCCGAGGATTGCCTTTTCTTTAGTGAATTTTTCAAAAAATTATTTTTTGCTGTCGCAAATTTTAAATACGCCGAGGATTGCCTTTTCTATAGTAAATTTTTCAAAACATAATTTTTTACTGTCGCAACTTTTAAATACGCCGAGGATTGCCTTTTCTATAGTGAATTTGTCAAAAAATTATTTTTTACTCTCGCAAATTTAAAATACGCCGAGGATTGACTTTTCTATAGTGAATTTGTCAAAATAATATTTTTTACTGTCGCAAATTTTAAATACGCCGAGGATTGCCTTTTCTATAGTGAATTTGTCAAAAAATAATTTTTTCCTGTCGAAAATTTTAAATACCCCGAGGATTGCCTTTTCTATAGTGAATTTGTCAAAAATAATTTTTTGCTGTCAGAAATTTTAAATATACAGAGGATTGCCTCTTCTATAGTGAATTTGTCAAAAAATAATTTTTTACTGTAGCAAATTTTAAATATACCGGGGATTTAATTTTCTATAGTAAATTTTTCAAAAAATAGTTTTTTCCTGTCGAAAATTTTAAATTCCCGAGGATTGCCTTCTCTATAGTGAATTTGTCAAAATAATATTTTTTACTGTCGCAAATTTTAAATACGCCGTGGATTGCCTTTTCTATAGTGAATTTGTCAAACAATAATTTTTTACTGTCGCAAATATTAAATTCGTCGAGGATTGCCATTTCTATAGTGAATTTGTCAAAAAATAATTTTTTAATGTCGCAAATTTTAAAAATACCGAGGATTGCCTTTTCCTTAGTGAATTTTTCAAAACATAATTTTTTACTGTCGCAAATTTTAAATACGCCGAGGATTGCCTTTTCTATAGTGAATTTGTCAAAAAATAATTTTTTACTGTCGCAAATTTTAAATTCGTCGAGGATTGCCATTTCTATAGTGAATTTGTCAAAAAATAATTTCTTAATGTCGCAAATTTTAAATATACCGAGGATTGCCTTTTCTATAGTGAATTTTTCAAAAAACTATTTTTTTCTGTCGCAAATTTTAAATACGCGGAGGATTGCCTTTTCTATAGTGAATTTGTCAAAAAATAATTTTTTACTGTCGCAAATATTAAATTCGTCGAGGATTGCCATTTCTATAGTGAATTTGTCAAAAAATAATTTTTTAATGTCGCAAATTTTAAAAATACCGAGGATTGCCTTTTCCTTAGTGAATTTTTCAAAACATAATTTTTTACTGTCGCAACTTTTAAATACGCCGAGGATTGCCTTTTCTATAGTGAATTTGTCAAAAAATAGTTTTTTACTGTCGCAAATTTTAAATATACCGAGGATTTAATTTTCTATAGTGAATTTTTCAAAAAATTATTTTTTTCTGTCGCAAATTTTAAATACGCGGAGGATTGCCTTTTCTATAGTAAATTTGTCAAAAAATAATTTTTTACTGTCGCAAATTTTAAATACGCCGAGGATTGCCTTTTCTATAGTAAATTTTTCAAAACATAATTTTTTACTGTCGCAACTTTTAAATACGCCGAGGATTGCCTTTTCTATAGTGAATTTGTCAAAAAATAATTTTTTACTGTCGCAAATTTTAAATAGGCCGAGGATTGCCTTTTCTGTAGTAAATTTTTCAAAAAATAATTTTTTACTGTCGCAAATTTTAAATACGCCGAGGATTGCCTTTTCTATAGTGAATTGGTCAAAATAATATTTTTTACTATCGCAAATTTTAAATGCGCCGAGGATGGCCTTTTCTATAGTGAATTTGTCAAAAAATAGTTTTTTACTGTCGCAAATTTTAAATATACCGAGGATTTAATTTTCTATAGTGAATTTTTCAAAAAATTATTTTTTTCTGTCGCAAATTTTAAATACGCGGAGGATTGCCTTTTCTATAGTAAATTTGTCAAAACATAATTTTTTACTGTCGCAAATTTTAAATACGCCGAGGATTGCCTTTTCTATAGTAAATTTTTCAAAACATAATTTTTTACTGTCGCAACTTTTAAATGCGCCGAGTATTGCCTTTTCTATAGTGAATTTGTCAAAAAATAAATTTTTACAGTGGCAAATTTTAAATATACCGATGATTGCCTTTTCTATAGTGAATTTTTCAAAAAATTATTTTTTGCTGTCGCAAATTTAAAATACGCCGAGGATTGCCTTTTCTATAGTAAATTTTTCAAAAAATAATTTTTACTGTCGCAAATTTTAAATATGCCGAGGATTGCCTTTTCTGTAGTAAATTTTTCAAGAAATTATTTTTTACGGTCGCAAATTTTAAATACGCCGGGGATTGCCTTTTCTATAGCGAATTTGTCAAAAAATAATTTTTTACTGTCGAAAATTTTAAATACGCCGAGGATTGCCTTTTCTATATTGAATTTGTCAAAAAATAATTTTTTACTGTCGCAAATTTTAAACATACCGAGGATTGCCTTTTCTATAGTGAATTTGTCAAAATAATATTTTTTACTGTCGCAAATTTTAAATACGCCGAGGATTGCATTTTCTATAGTGAATTTTTCAAAAAATAGTTTTTTACTGTCGAAAATTTTAAACACGCCGAGAATTGCCTTTTCTATAGTAAATTTATCAAAAAATAATTTTTTACTGTCGCAAATTTTAAACATACCGAGGATTGCCTTTTCTATAGTGAATTTGTCAAAATAATATTTTTTATTGTCGCAAATTTTAAATACGCCGAGGATTGCATTTTCTATAGTGAATTTGTCAAAATATAATTTTTTACTGTCGAAAATTTTAAACACGCCGAGGATTGCCTTTTCTATAGTGAATTTATCAAAAAATAATTTTTTACTGTCACAAATTTTAAATACGCCGAGGATTGCCTTTTCTTTAGTGAATTTGTCAAAATAATATTTTTTACTGTCGCAAATTTTAAATACGCCGAGGATTGCCTTTTCTATAGTGAATTTGTCAAAAAATAATTTTTTACTGTCGCAAATTTTAAATTCGTCGAGGATTGCCATTTCTATAGTGAATTTGTCAAAAAATAATTTCTTAATGTCGCAAATTTTAAATATACCGAGGATTGCCTTTTCTATAGTGAATTTTTCAAAAAATTATTTTTTACTGTCGCAAATTTTAAATACGCCGAGGATTGCCTTTTCTATAGTAAAATTTTCAATAAATTATTTTTTACAGTCACAAATTTTAAATACGCCGAGGATTACCTTTTCTATGGTGAATTTGTCGAAAAATAATTTTTTACTGTCGAAAATTTTAAATACCCCGAGGATTGCCTTTTCTATAGTGAATTTGTCAAAATAATATTTTTTACTGTCGCAAATTTTAAATACGCCGAGGATTGCCTTTTCTTTAGTGAATTTGTCAAAATAATATTTTTTACTGTCGCAAATTTTAAATACGCCGAGGATTGCCTTTTCTATAGTGAATTTGTCAAAAAATAATTTTTTACTGTCGCAAATTTTAAATTCGTCGAGGATTGCCATTTCTATAGTGAATTTGTCAAAAAATAATTTCTTAATGTCGCAAATTTTAAATATACCGAGGATTGCCTTTTCTATAGTGAATTTTTCAAAAAATTATTTTTTGCTGTCGCAAATTTTAAATACGCCGAGGATTGCCTTTTCTATAGTAAAATTTTCAATAAATTATTTTTTACAGTCACAAATTTTAAATACGCCGAGGATTACCTTTTCTATGGTGAATTTGTCGAAAAATAATTTTTTACTGTCGAAAATTTTAAATACCCCGAGGATTGCCTTTTCTATAGTGAATTTGCCAAAAAATAATTTTTACTGTCGCAAATTTTAAATATACCGATGATTGCGTTTTCTATAGTGAATTTTTCAAAAAATTATTTTTTGCTGTCGCAAATTTTAAATACGCCGAGGATTGCCTTTTCTTAGTGAATTTTTCAAAAAATTATTTTTTGCTGTCGCAAATTTTAAATACGCCGAGGATTGCCTTTTCTATAGTAAATTTTTCAAAACATAATTTTTTACTGTCGCAACTTTTAAATACGCCGAGGATTGCCTTTTCTATAGTGAATTTGTCAAAAAATTATTTTTTACTCTCGCAAATTAAAAATACGCCGAGGATTGACTTTTCTATAGTGAATTTGTCAAAATAATATTTTTTTACTGTCGCAAATTTTAAATACGCCGAGGATTGCCTTTTCTATAGTGAATTTGTCAAAAAATAATTTTTTCCTGTCGAAATTTTAAATACCCCGAGGATTGCCTTTTCTATAGTGAATTTGTCAAAAATAATTTTTTGCTGTCAGAAATTTTAAATATACAGAGGATTGCCTCTTCTATAGTGAATTTGTCAAAAAAATAATTTTTTACTGTAGCAAATTTTAAATATACCGGGGATTTAATTTTCTATAGTAAATTTTTCAAAAATAGTTTTTTCCTGTCGAAAATTTTAAATTCCCGAGGATTGCCTTCTCTATAGTGAATTTGTCAAAATAATATTTTTTACTGTCGCAAATTTTAAATACGCCGTGGATTGCCTTTTCTATAGTGAATTTGTCAAACAATAATTTTTTACTGTCGAAAATTTTAAACACGCCGAGAATTGCCTTTTCTCTAGTAAATTTTTCAAAAATTATATTTTACTATCGCAGGTTTTAAACACCGCCGAGTATTACCTTTTCTATAGTTAATTTTTCAAAAAATTATTTTTTACGCTCGCAAATTTAAAATACGCCGATGATTGCCTTTTCTATAGTGAATTTGTCAAAATAATATTTTTTACTGTCGCAAATTTTAAATACGCCGAGGATTGCCTTTTCTATAGTGAATTTGTCAAAAAATAATTTTTTTCTTTCGAAAATTTTAAATTCCCCGAGGATTGCCTTTTCTATAGTGAATTTGTCAAAAACTATTTTTTTTCTGTCAGAAATTTTAAATATACAGAGGATTGCCTTTCTATAGTGAATTTTTCAAAAAATAATTTTTTACTGTAGCAAATTTTAAATATACCAAGGATTTAATTTTCTATAGTGAATTTTTCAAAAAATTATTTTTTGCTGTCGCAAATTTTAAATACCCCGAGGATTGCCTTTGCTATAGTAAATTTTTCAAAAAATAATTTTTTACTGTCGCAAATTTTAAATACGCCGAGGATTGCCTTTTCTATAGTAAATTCCTCAAAAATTATTTTTTACAGTGGCAAATTTTAAATATACCGATGATTGGCTTTTCTATAGTGAATTTTTCAAAAAATTATTTTTTGTTGTCGCAAATTTTAAATATGCCGAGGATTGCCTTTTCTATAGTAAATTTTTCAAAAAATAATTTTTTACTGTCGCGAATTTTAAATACGCGGAGGATTGCCTTTTCTATAGTAAATTTCTCAAAAAATAATTTTTACTGTCGCAAATTTTAAATATGCCGAGGATTGCCTTTTCTATAGTAAATTTTTCAAGAAATTATTTTTTACGGTCGCAAATTTTAAATACGCCGGGGATTGCCTTTTCTATAGCGAATTTGTCAAAAAATAATTTTTTACTGTCGAAAATTTTAAATACGCCGAGGATTGCCTTTTCTATAGTGAATTTGTCAAAAAATATTTTTTTACTGTCGCAAATTTTAAACATACCGAGGATTGCGTTTTCTATAGTGAATTTGTCAAAATAATATTTTTTACTGTCGCAAATTTTAAATCTGCCGAGGATTGCATTTTCTATAGTGAATTTGTCAAAAATAATTTTTTACTATCGCAAATTTTAAACACGCCGCGTATTGCCTTTTCTATAGTAAATTTATCAAAAAATAATTTTTTTACTGTCGCAAATTTTAAATACGCCGAGGATTGCCTTTTCTTTAGTGAATTTGTCAAAATAATATTTTTTGCTGTCGCAAATTTTAAATACGCCGAGGATTGTATTTTCTATAGTAAATTTTTCAAAAAATAATTTTTTACTATCGCAAATTTTAAATACGCCGAGGATTGCCTTTTCTATAGTGAATTGTTCAAGATAATATTTTTTACTGTCGCAAATTTTAAATGCGCCGAGGATTGCCTTTTCTATAGTAAATTTTTCAAGAAATTATTTTTTACGGTCGCAAATTTTAAATACGCCGGGGATTGCCTTTTCTATAGCGAATTTGCCAAAAAATATTTTTTTATTGTCGCAAATTTTAAATATACCGAGGATTTAATTTTCTATAGTAAATTTTTCAAAAAATAATTTTTTACTGTCGCAAATTTCAAATACGCCGATGATTGCCTTCCCTATAGTGAATTTGTCAAAATAATATTTTGTACTGTCGCAAATTTTAAATACTCCGCGGATTGCCTTTTCTATAGTGAATTTGTCAAACAATAATTTTTTACTGTCGAAAATTTTAAACACGCCGAGAATTGCCTTTTCTATAGCAAATTTTTCAAAAAATTATATTTTACTATCGCAAATTTTAAATACGCCGAGTATAGCCTTTTCTATAGTAAATTGTTCAAAAAAATTATTTTTTACTGTCGCAAATTTTAAATACGCCGAGGATTGCCTTTTTTATAGTAAATTTTTCAAAAAATTATTTTTTACTGTCGCAAATTTTAAATACGCCGAGGTTTGCCTTTTCTATAGTGAATTTGTCAAAAAATAATTTTTTCCTGTCGAAAATTTTAAATTCCCCGATAATTGCCTTTTCTATAGTGAATTTGTCAAAAATTAATTTTTTACTGTCAGAAATTTTAAATATACAGAGGATTACCTTTTCTATAGTCAATTTGTCAAAAAATAATTTTTTACTGTAGCAAATTTTAAATATACGAAGGATTTAATTTTCTATAGTGAATTTTTCACAAAATTATTTTTTGCTGTCGCAAATTTTAAATACGCCGAGGATAGCCTTTTCTATAGTAAATTTTTCAAAAAATTATTTTTTACTGTCGCAAATTTTAAATACGCCGAGGATTGCCTTTTCTATAGTGAATTGTTCAAGATAATATTTTTTACTGTCGTAAATTTTAAATATACCGAGGATTGCCTTTTCTATAATGAATTTTTTAAAAAATAATTTTTTACTGTAGCAAATTTTAAATATACCAAGGATTTAATTTTCTGTAGTGAATTTTTCAAAAAATTATTTTTTGCTGTCGAAAATTTTAAACACGGCGAGTATTGCCTTTTCTATAGTAAATTTATCAAAAAATAATTGTTACTGTCGCAAATTTTAAATACGCCGAGGATTGCCTTTTCTTTAGTGAATTTGTCAAAATAATATTTTTTACTGTCGCAAATTTTAAATACGCCTAGGATTGCCTTTTCTATAGTGAATTTGTCAAAGAATAATTTTTTACTGTCTCAAATTTTAAATAAGCCGAGGATTGCCTTTTCTATAGTGAATTGGTCAAAATAATATTTTTTACTGTCGCAAATTTTAAATGCGCCGAGGATTGCCTTTTCTATAGTGAATTTTTCAAAAAATTATTTTTTGCTGTCGCAAATTTTAAATACGCCGAGGATTTCCTTTTCTATAGTAAATTTTTCAAAAAATAATTTTTTCCTGTCGAAAATTTTAAATTCCCCGAGGATTGCCTTCTCTATAGTGAATTTGTCAAAATAATATTTTTTACTGTCGCAAATTTTAAATACGCCGCGGATTGCCTTTTCTATAGTGAATTTGTCAAACAATAATTTTTTACTGTCGAAAATTTTAAACACGCCGAGAATTGCCTTTTATATAGTAAATTTTTCAAAAAATTATATTTTACTATCGCAGGTTTTAAACACGCCGAGTATTACCTTTTCTATAGTTAATTTTTCAAAAAATTATTTTTTACTGTCGCAAATTTAAAATACGCCGATGATTGCCTTTTCTATAGTGAATTTGTCAAAATAATATTTTTTACTGTCGCAAATTTTAAATACGCCGAGGATTGCCTTTTCTATAGTGAATTTGTCAAAAAATAATTTTTTTCTGTCGAAAATTTTAAATTCCCCGAGGATTGCCTTTTCTATAGTGAATTTGTCAAAAACTAATTTTTTACTGTCAGAAATTTTAAATATACAGAGGATTGCCTTTTCTCTAGTGAATTTTTCAAAAAATAATTTTTTACTGTAGCAAATTTTAAATATACCAAGGATTTAATTTTCTATAGTGAATTTTTCAAAAAATTATTTTTTGCTGTCGCAAATTTTAAATACCCCGAGGATTGCCTTTTCTATAGTAAATTTTTTCCAAAAATAATTTTTTACTGTCGCAATTTTAAATACGCCGAGGATTGCCTTTTCTATAGTGAATTGTTCAAGATAATATTTTTTACTGTCGCAAATTTTAAATGCGCCGAGGATTTGCCTTTTCTATAGTAAATTTCTCAAAAATTATTTTTTACAGTGGCAAATTTTAAATATACCGATGATTGCCTTTTCTATAGTGAATTTTTCAAAAAATTATTTTGTGTTGTCGCAAATTTTAAATATGCCGAGGATTGCCTTTTCTATAGTAAATTTTTCAAAAAATAATTTTTTTACTGTCGCAAATTTTTAAATACGCGGAGGATTGCCTTTTCTATAGTAAATTTCTCAAAAATAATTTTTACTGTCGCAAATTTTAATATGCCGACGATTGCCTTTTCTATAGTAAATTTTTCAAGAAATTATTTTTACGGTCGCAATTTTAAATACGCCGGGGATTGCCTTCTCTATAGCGAATTTGTCAAAAATAATTTTTTACTGTCGAAAATTTTAAATACGCCGAGGATTGCCTTTTCTATAGTGAATTTGTCAAAAAATAATTTTTTACAGTCGCAAATTTTAAACATACCGAGGATTGCGTTTTCTATAGTGAATTTGTCAAAATAATATTTTTTACTGTCGCAAATTTTAAATCTGACGAGGATTGCATTTTCTATAGTGAATTTGTCAAAAAATAATTATCGCAAATTTTAAACACGCCCGCGTAATGCCTTTTCTATAGTAAATTTATCAAAAAATAATTTTTTACTGTCGCAAATTTTAAATACGCCGAGGATTGCCTTTTCTTTAGTGAATTTGTCAAAATAATATTTTTTGCTGTCGCAAATTTTAAATACGCCGAGGATTGCATTTTCTATAGTAAATTTTTCAAAAAATAATTTTTACTATCGCAAATTTTAAATACGCCGAGGATTGCCTTTTCTATAGTGAATTGTTCAAGATAATATTTTTTACTGTCGCATATTTAAATGCGCCGAGGATTGCCTTTTCTATAGTAAATTTTTCAAGAAATTATTTTTTACGGTTGCAAATTTTAAATACGCCGGGGATTGCCTTTTCTATAGCGACTTTGTCAAAAAATATTTTTTTATTGTCGCAAATTTTAAATATACCGAGGATTTAATTTTCTATAGTAAATTTTTCAAAAAATAATTTTTTACTGTCGTAAATTTAAAATACGCCGATGATTGCCTTCCCTATAGTGAATTTGTCAAAATAATATTTTTTGCTGTCGCAAATTTTAAATACGCCGAGGATTGCCTTTTCTATAGTGAATTTGTCAAAGAATAATTTTTTACTGTCTCAAATTTTAAATAAGCCGAGGATTGCCCTTTCTATAGTGAATTGGTCAAAATAATATTTTTTACTGTCGCAAATTTTAAATGCGCCGAGGATTGCCTTTTCTATAGTGAATTTTTCAAAAAATTATTTTTTGCTGTCGCAAATTTTAAATACGCCGAGGATTTCCTTTTCTATAGTAAATTTTTCAAAAAATAATTTTTTCCTGTCGAAAATTTTAAATTCCCCGAGGATTGCCTTCTCTATAGTGAATTTGTCAAAATAATATTTTTTACTGTCGCAAATTTTAAATACGCCGAGGATTGCCTTTTCTATAGTGAATTTGTCAAAAAATAATTTTTTTCTGTCGAAAATTTTAAATTCCCCGAGGATTGCCTTTTCTATAGTGAATTTGTCAAAAACTAATTTTTTACTGTCAGAAATTTTAAATATACAGAGGATTGCCTTTTCTATAGTGAATTTTTCTAAAAATAATTTTTTACTATAGCAAATTTTAAATATACCAAGGATTTAATTTTCCATAGTGAATTTTTCAAAAAATTACTTTTTGCTGTCGCAAATTTTAAATACCCCGAGGATTGCCTTTTCTATAGTAAATTTTTCAAAAAATAATTTTTTACTGTCGCAAATTTTAAATACGCCGAGGATTGCCTTTTCTATAGTGAATTTGTCAAAGAATAATTTTTTACTGTCTCAAATTTTAAATAAGCCGAGGATTGCCTTTTCTATAGTGAATTTGTCAAAAAATAATTTTTTCCTGTCGCAAATTTTAAATATATCGAAGATTGTCTTTTCTATAGTGAATTTTTCAAAAAATAATTTTTACTGTCGCAAATTTTAAATACGCCGAGGATTGCCTCTTCTGTAGTAAATTTTTCAAAAAAATTTTTTTTTCTGTCGCAAATTTTAAATACGCCGAGGATTACCTTTTCTATGGTGAATTTGTCAAAAAATAATTTTTTACTGTCGCAAATTTTTAATACGCCGAGGATTGCCTTTTCTATAGTGAATTTGTCAAAAAAATAAATTTTTACAGTGGCAAATTTTAAATACACCGTGATTGCCTTTTCTATAGTGAATTCTTCAAAAAATTGTTTTTTGCTGTCGCAAATTTTAAATACGCCGAGGATTGCCTTTTCTATAGTAAATTTTTCAAAAAATAATTTTTTACTGTCGCAAATTTTAAATACGCCGAGGATTGCCTTTTCTATAGTAAATTTTTCAAAAAATAGTTTTTTAGTGTCGCAAATTTTAAATACGCCGAGGATTGCCTTTTCTATAGTGAATTGGTCAAAATAATATTTTTTACTGTCGCAAATTTTAAATGCGCCAAGGATTGCCTTTTCTATAGTGAATTTGTCAAAAAATAGTTTTTTACTGTCGCAAATTTTAAATATACCGAGGATTTAAGTTTCTATAGTGAATTTTTCACAAAATTATTTTTTGCTGTCGCAAATTTTAAATACGCCGAGGATAGCCTTTTCTATAGTAAATTTTTCAAAAAATAATTTTTTACTGTCGCAAATTTTAAATACGCCGAGGATTGCCTTTTCTATAGTGAATTGTTCAAGATAATATTTTCTACTGTCGTAAATTTTAAATATACCGAGGATTGCCTTTTCTATAATGAATTTTTCAAAAAATAATTTTTTACTGTAGCAAATTTTAAATATACCAAGGATTTAATTTTCTATAGTGAATTTTTCAAAAAATTATTTTTTGCTGTCGAAAATTTTAAACACGGCGAGTATTGCCTTTTCTATAGTAAATTTATCAAAAAATAATTGTTACTGTCGCAAATTTTAAATACGCCGAGGATTGCTTTTCTTTAGTGAATTTGTCAAAATAATATTTTTTACTGTCGCAAATTTTAAATACGCCTAGGATTGCCTTTTCTATAGTGAATTTGTCAAAGAATAATTTTTTACTGTCTCAAATTTTAAATAAGCCGAGGATTGCCTTTTCTATAGTGAATTGGTCAAAATAATATTTTTTACTGTCGCAAATTTTAAATGCGCCGAGGATTGCCTTTTCTATAGTGAATTTTTCAAAAATTAATTTTTGCTGTCGCAAATTTTAAATACGCCGAGGATTTCCTTTTCTATAGTAAATTTTTCAAAAAATAATTTTTTCCTGTCGAAAATTTTAAATTCCCCGAGGATTGCCTTCTCTATAGTGAATTTGTCAAAATAATATTTTTTACTGTCGCAAATTTTAAATACGCCGCGGATTGCCTTTTCTATAGTGAATTTGTCAAACAATAATTTTTTACTGTCGAAAATTTTAAACACGCCGAGAATTGCCTTTTATATAGTAAATTTTTCAAAAAATTATATTTTACTATCGCAGGTTTTAAACACGCCGAGTATTACCTTTTCTATAGTTAATTTTTCAAAAAATTATTTTTTACTTTCGCAAATTTAAAATACGCCGATGATTTTTCAAAAAATTATTTTTTGCTGTCGCAAATTTTAAATACGCCGAGGATTGCCTTTTCTTTAGTGAATTTGTCAAAATAATATTTTTTGCTGTCGCAAATTTTAAATACGCCGAGGATTGCATTTTCTATAGTAAATTTTTCAAAAAATAATTTTTTACTATCGCAAATTTTAAATACGCCGAGGATTGCCTTTTCTATAGTGAATTGTTCAAGATAATATTTTTTACTGTCGCAAATTTTAAATGCGCCGAGGATTGCCTTTTCTATAGTAAATTTTTCAAGAAATTATTTTTTACGGTCGCAAATTTTAAATACGCCGGGGATTGCCTTTTCTATAGCGAATTTGTCAAAAAATATTTTTTTATTGTCGCAAATTTTAAATATACCGAGGATTTAATTTTCTATAGTAAATTTTTCAAAAAATAATTTTTTACTGTCGTAAATTTAAAATACGCCGATGATTGCCTTCCCTATAGTGAATTTGTCAAAATAATATTTTTTACTGTCGCAAATTTTAAATACTCCGCGGATTGCCTTTTCTATAGTGAATTTGTCAAACAATAATTTTTTACTGTCGAAAATTTTAAACACGCCGAGAATTGCCTTTTCTATAGTAAATTTTTCAAAAAATTATATTTTACTATCGCAAATTTTAAATACGCCGAGTATAGCCTTTTCTATAGTAAATTTTTCAAAAAAATTATTTTTTACTGTCGCAAATTTTAAATACGCCGAGGATTGCCTTTTTTATAGTGAACTAGTCAAAATAATATTTCTTACTGTCGCAAATTTTAAATATGCCGAGGTTTGCCTTTTCTATAGTGAATTTGTCAAAAAATAATTTTTTCCTGTCGAAAATTTTAAATTCCCCGATAATTGCCTTTTCTATAGTGAATTTGTCAAAAAATAATTTTTTACTGTCAGAAATTTTAAATAACAGAGGATTACCTTTTCTATAGTCAATTTGTCAAAAAATAATTTTTTACTGTAGCAAATTTTAAATATACGAAGGATTTAATTTTCTATAGTGAATTTTTGACAAAATTATTTTTTGCTGTCGCAAATTTTAAATACGCCAAGGATTGCCTTTTCTATAGTAAATTATTCAAAAAATAATTTTTTACTGTCGCAAATTTTAAATACGCCGAGGATTGCCTTTTCTATAGTGAATTGTTCAAGATAATATTTTTTATTGTCGCAAATTTTAAATGCGCTGAGGATTGCCTTTTCTATAGTGAATTTGTCAAAAAATAATTTTTTACTGTCGCAAATTTTAAATATACCGAGGATTGCCTTTTCTATAATGAATTTTTCAAAAAATAATTTTTTGCTGTAGCAAATTTTAAATATACCAAGGATTTAATTTTCTATAGTGAATTTTTCAAGAAATTATTTTTTGCTGTCGAAAATTTTAAACACGGCGAGTATTACCTTTTCTATAGTAAATTTATCAAAAAATAATTTTTTACTGTCGCAAATTTTAAATACGCCGAGGATTGCCTTTTTATAGCGAATTGGTCAAAATAATATTTTTTACTGTCGCAAATTTAAATGCGCCGAGGATTGCCTTTTCTATAGTGAATTTGTGAAAAAATAATTTTTTACTGTCGCAAATTTTAAATATACCGAGGTTTGCCTTTTCTATAGTGAAATTTTCAAAAAATTATTTTTTGCTGTCGAAAATTTTAAACACGGCGAGTATTGCCTTTTCTATAGTAAATTTTTCAAAAAATAATTTTTTACTGTCGCAAATTTTAAATACGCCGAGGATTGCCTTTTCTATAGCGAATTGGTCAAAATAATATTTTTTACTGTGGCAAATTTTAAATGCGCCGAGGATTGCCTTTTCTATAGTGAATTTGTCAAAAAATAATTTTTTACTGTCGCAAATTTTAAATATACCGAGGTTTGCATTTTCTATAGTGAATTTTTCAAAAAATTATTTTTTGCTGTCGCAAATTTTAAATACGCCGAGGATTGCCTTTTCTATAGTGAATTTGTCAAAATAATATTTTTTACTGTCGCAAATTTTAAATACGCTAAGGATTGCCTTTTCTATAGTGAATTTGTCAAAAAATAATTTTTTACTGTCGCAAATTTTAAATATACCGAGGATTTAATTTTCTATAGTGAATTTTTCAAAAAATTATTTTATGCTGTCGCAAATTTTAACTACGCCGAGGATTGCCTTTTCTATAGTAAATTTTTCAAAAAAATAATTTTTTTCTGTCGGAAATTTTAAATACGCGGAGGATTGCCTTTTCTAAAGTAAATTTCTCAAAAAATTATTTTTTACGGTCGCAAATTTTCAATACGCCGGGTATTGCCTTTTCTATAGTGAATTTGTCAAAAAATAAATTTTTACAGTGGCAAATTTTAAATATACCGATGATTGCCTTTTCTATAGTAAATTTTTCAAAAAATTATTTTTACTGACGCAAATTTTAAATATGCCGAGGATTGCCTTTTCTATAGTAAATTTTTCAAGAAATTATTTTTTACGGTCGCAAATTTTAAATACGCCGGGGATTACCTTTTCTATAGCGAATTTGTCAAAAAATAATTTTTTACTGTCGAAAATTTTAAATACGCCGAGGATTGTCTTTTCTATAGTGAATTTGTCAAAAATAATTTTTTACTGTCTCAAATTTTAAACATACCGAGGATTGCCTTTTCTATAGTGAATTTGTCAAAATAATATTTTTTACTGTCGCAAATTTTAAATACGCCGAGGATTGCATTTTCTATAGTGAATTTGTCAAAAAATAGTTTTTTACTGTCGAAAATTTTAAACACGCCGAGAATTGCCTTTTCTATAGTAAATTTATCAAAAAATAATTTTTACTGTCGCAATTTTAAATACGCCGAGGATTGCCTTTTCTTTAGGAATTTGTCAAAATAATATTTTTTACTGTCGCAAATTTTAAATACGCCGAGGATTGCCTTTTCTATAGTGAATTTGTCAAAGAATAATTTTTTTACTGTCTCAAATTTTAAATAAGCCGAGATTGCCTTTTCTATAGTGAATTTGTCAAAAAAATAATTTTTTCCTGTCGCAAATTTTAAATATATCGAAGATTGTCTTTTCTATAGTGAATTTTTCAAAAAATAATTTTTACTGTCGCAAATTTTAAATACGCCGAGGATTGCCTCTTCTGTAGTAAATTTTTCAAAAAATTTTTTTTTTCTGTCGCAAATTTTAAATACGTCGAGGATTACCTTTTCTATGGTGAATTTGTCAAAAAATAATTTTTTTACTGTCGCAAATTTTTAATACGCCGAGGATTGCCTTTTCTATAGTGAATTTGTCAAAAAATAAATTTTTACAGTGGCAAATTTTAAATACGCAAATTTTAAATACACCGTGATTGCCTTTTTTATAGTGAATTCTTCAAAAAATTGTTTTTTGCTGTCGCAAATTTTAAATACGCCGAGGATTGCCTTTTTCTATAGTAAATTTTTCAAAAAAATAATTTTTTACTGTCGCAAATTTTAAATACGCCGAGGATTGCCTTTTCTATAGTAAATTTTTCAAAAAATAGTTTTTTAGTGTCGCAAATTTTAAATACAGCCGAGGATTGCCTTTTCTATAGTGAATTGGTCAAAATAATATTTTTTACTGTCGCAAATTTTAAATGCGCCGAGGATTGCCTTTTCTATAGTGAATTTGTCAAAAAATAGTTTTTTTACTGTCGCAAATTTTAAATATACCGAGGATTTTAAGTTTCTATAGTGAGATTTTCAAAAATTATTTTTTGCTGTCGCAAATTTTTAAATATGCCGAAGATTGCCTTTTCTATAGTGAATTTGTCGAAAAATTATATTTTACTATCACAAATTTTAAATACGCCCGAGTATAGCCTTTTCTATAGTAAATTTTTCAAAAAAATTATTTTTTTACTGTCGCAAATTTTAAATACGCCGAGGATTGCCTTTTTTATAGTGAACTAGTCAAAATAATATTTTTTTACTGTCGCAAATTTTAAATACGCCGAATGTTTGCTTTTCTATAGTGAATTTGTCAAAAAATAATTTTTTCCTGTCGAAAATTATAAATTCCCCGATAATTGCCTTTTCTATAGTGAATTTGTCAAAAAATAATTTTTTACTGTCAGAAATTTTAAATATACAGAAGATTACCTTTTCTATAGTCAATTTGTCAAAAAATAATTTTTTACTGTAGCAAATTTTAAATATACGAAGGATTTAATTTTCTATAGTGAATTTTTCAAAAAATTATTTTTTGCTGTCGCAAATTTTAAATACGCCGAGGATTGCCTTTTCTATAGTAAATTTTTTCAAAAAATAATTTTTTACTGTCGCAATATTTTAAATACGCCGAGGATTGCCTTTTCTTATAGTGAATTGTGCAAGATAATATTTTTTACTGTCGGAAATTTTAAATGCGCCGAGGATTGCCTTTTCTATAGTGAATTTGTCAAAAAATAATTTTTTACTGTCGCAAATTTTAAATATACCGAGGATTGCCTTTTCTATAGTGAATTTTTCAAAAAAATAATTTTTTAATGTAAACAAATTTTAAATATACCAAGGATTTAATTTTCTATAGTGAATTTTTCAAAAAATTATTTTTTGCTGTCGAAAATTTTAAGCACGGCGAGTATTGCCTTTTTCTATAGTAAAATTTTTCAAAAAATAATTTTTTACTGTCGCAAATTTTAAATACGCCGAGGATTGCCTTTTCTATAGCGAATTGGTCAAAATAATATTTTTTACTGTCGCAAATTTTAAATGCGCCGAGGATTGCCTTTTCTATAGTGAATTTGTCAAAAAATAATTTTTTACTGTCGCAAATTTTAAATATACCGAGCTTTGCCTTTTCTATAGTGAATTTTTCAAAAAATTATTTTTTGCTTTCGCAAATTTTTAAATACGCCGAGGATTTCCTTTTCTATAGTAAATATTTCAAAAAATAATTTTTTACTGTCGCAAATTTTAAATACGCCCGAGGATTGCCTTTTCTATAGTGAATTTGTCAAAATAATATTTTTTACTGTCGCAAATTTTAAATACGCCAAGGATTGCCTTTTCTATAGTGAATTTGTCAAAAAATAATTTTTTACTGTCGCAAATTTTTAAATATACCGAGGATTTAATTTTCTATAGTGAATTTTTCAAAAAATTGTTTTTTGCTGTCGCAAATTTTAACTACGCCGAGGATTGCCTTTTCTATAGTAAATTTTTCAAAAAAATAATTTTTTTCTGTCGCAAATTTTAAATACGCGGAGGATTGCCTTTTCTAAAGTAAATTTCTCAAAAAATTATTTTTTACGGTCGCA